>CADDXX010000269.1:140166-151637 GCA_902810485.1 Alauda arvensis | reverse complement strand
GGCTCGGGAACGGCACCTAAACCACCGTCGCGATGGATGCGGGGCTATCCCGTGTCCGGGAGTGGGATCAAGGGGGTGGGGGGAAAGGGGAATAGGGCGATCCCGCAGCCCCGCTTTGCGGCAGAGGGATTAAAGGGGTCAGAGCGGGATTCCATCCGGGGTTTCCCTGTCAGCCGTGGTTCAGAATCCTATTAACAGGATCATCTAGGTTGGAATAGACCTMTGAGATTGTCGAGTCCAACCTGTGACCGAACCACCATGTCAACTAGACCASAGCGCCARGRGCCACGTCCAGTCTTTATAGACACCTCCCGGGATAGTAACTCCACCACCTGCCAGGGCASTYCATTCTAATGTCTAATCACCCGTTCTGCGAAGAARTTCTTCCTAATGTCCAACCTAACMCCCTCTGCTGCRGGTTAGACCCATGTTCTCTCGTCCAATTGCTAGTTTGCCATGGTGCCCGCAGCTATGAGTGCCGCCTCCTTCTGTCCTCAACTTCTGGTACTTTGTGAGGCACCATCGCTGTTTTCTGTGCCCTCTTTGGTAGCTCTGGTGGAAGTTCCTCGCTCCGGGAGAAAGGAGATCTATCTTCATGAGAGCAAAGCGGTGGCAGATCAGCAAAAAGAGGTGCCAGAAACAAGTCAGTGCATTTTTATCACTCTGGCAGATTATACAATGTTGCTTGTACAGCGGATGTTTATCCAGGGCATGGGCATGAGGTGTTCTCCCARTGATTTGCCAGAGCAAGATGAAGTGCATTGGAAGTGAATAAGTTGTGATGGCTTCTCTTCTTAGGTCTGCCTCTTGTTCACAAAAACCATTACCCACTGTGTTTGGGAATGCTTGAGATGACTCTCTTGGAATACATGAGCACCAAAGGGATGATTGAGATCTGTGCAGGGGGGACACAGCTCGGAAGCAAAGCAGGAGGAAGTTCTGCCTGGTTTGGGAACCTCAAGCTGGCTGCAGGAATGAATCAGGGGGTAATTCTGTGATTCACACCATGTGTTGCAGTGCAAGGACAAGCTTAGGGTCAGGGTTCAAGGGAGAGAATGAGGAAGAGAGGTTCTTATGACTACTTGTGATGATCATGAGGCTGGGACAGGGTGCCAGGCTGCTCCAGAGGCTGGRAGGAGACAGGCTGCCTCCAGCAGCCACCCAGAGCAGGTGCAGCTCTGAGGCCATGGCTGCAGTGTGCACAGCACCTGGTAGTGGGACCAGCACAGAAAAGAACTGTTTCCCAACTACGCATGTAATTGAAGAAAAAAAAAATATTCATTTCTCTTTAACCAGGCCAATACCAGCTGATTTATTCTCTTTATCCTTGGAMCTTGGTGTTTTCTAGGAGTTTAAGAAGTCTTGGCTTGCTGTAGTCTCTAGCTTTCATTATCCAGTTCAAGTAAGGGTGAGTCCTGCATCACAGCTGGCTTGACTCTACTTATCTAGCCAGGCATGGTCAAGCTCCTGGCAGTATTGGCAAAAGCTGGCATGTTCCATGTTCTTCTGATACRTCTCCAGCTGAATCTTTGGCCCATCACTGTTCAAGGTTACATTTAAAGCTCTCTGTACAGCAAGATTGACCATGGTATTTTGTGAGTTCCTAACTACAAAATGGTATGTGTCAGATAGCTTGAACAGATGTCTGGCATGCTCAGGATCAATATGGAGTTCGTATCTCACTTTAAAACATCAGCAAATCYCATATTTGGAAGGCTCAGGTCTAACTAGTAATTTCACTGGCTATTAGCTTTTGGGTCTTGCTCAGCTTTGCATTGATCCAGGGAGCACAAAATGCACTGTGAAAAATACTCATAGCTTTCAGCAGTACAAACAGAAAGTARGAACACCAAGTCTTTGCCTTTCGCATTATTTTAAGTAATAGTGGCAGTTACACTGACCTGAATCATCATACAACAGGGGATGTGCCAGAAAAGGTTGAGAAAAAMGGTTTTTGTAGTAGCTTTGGGAGATCCCACTGAGTTCTGGCAWTTAAATTCTCTCAATACAATTTTTTTTTTCAAGAGAAATATCACYAGTAAATTGTAATTAGCATGGAGATTTTTATAAAATCAAGAATTTTGCACCTTAAACTGCAGCAGGTTTTATCTAATACTTCCAGCCCTCAAACTAACTTGTAAGGCCCCATGCAGGCAAAAACATTRTAAGAGTGCTGGACAGAGTTTTTTCCCCTGGCCATGACAGAAGCAACAGTCGAAATCAGCAAGGGCTTTAGAGATAGTTCTCAATTATTGTAGTAAATAGACATGTTTCTAGTTAAAGACTTACTACTTGGCAGAGCCCTTCCTCCATAGCTTTGAAACAAACAGAATGGTTTGGGGTTTTTATCTCTTTACARCTGTCATGATGAAAGGGAACATATCTCTGACTATCTGTTTGCTTTGTGTTATTTTCACTTTGAAAGTACACTTTAAAGATAGCATTGTAGAAAGAGAAATGGAAACACTGTAAGGATCAAGCTCAGCCATAAATCCTCAAGGTCACCTTAAATATAATTTTTTTGGTAGAAGCTAAAATACAAGGGAAACAGAATAAACAATAATATAACAATAATATAAAGGTAAAGTGTCACACCAACTCTATAGTCTGGGAAAAAATGTGGTAAGAAGATGTAAAACTTAGAAGTGCTTAAATATGTACTTAAAATATTACTGAAATGAGACACTAAGGTTGGGATAATCAAGAAAGAGTTCCTGTGATTATGAAAGAGTATTTTGCAATAAAGAGATACAGAATGCATGACATCCAGTATTGCATGAACTGAATATATTATGTCTAGATGAGGATTGCATGCTTAAACAGAGACACAGAAATTAATCTGTTCAGAAATACATGGTAGAGGGGTGGTTTGCAATACTAGTGCTAGTAGGAGGGTTATGAAACAGAAATACTCAGATGACAGGAGAAGAGAGGAGAAGAGAAGAGAAGAAATCATCACCTTTGGACTGAGTTATGGGACAGCTGCAAGTAATATGAGCTCTTAGTTCCCATAGATCACTAAAGGAGTGCAGTTTATACTTCAGATAGTACATCAGTAAAGAAATCCAAGCAATGAATCTGCTTTCAAGTTGMGTTTTGTGGCTGGGATATGATAAGTGAGTCAAGGCCTTGAAAGGTYKGGAGTTAGCAATCCATAAAGGAGCTGATTGCACCAGTGTGCAGCCTCCCAGGTCCTGTGAGCAAGAGACTTAGACCCTGAAAGTACCAGTGAAGAATTATATTTACTTCTCATTTTCTCCTAAGATGAATAGCAATCCACTAATGTTGGTTATCTGAAAAAACTTCAGGCTGTCCACAKTTGTTTCATCCTKTAGGAATATAAGCTACTAATTCTGTGAATATTGAAGGTAATGAAGCCTGTTTTTTACAGAGTTTCTTCTTGGTTGGCTATTATTTACCTGAATTATATTTCCTGTTATGACTGCATATACCTAACATCTTCTACTGCWGAGCATTTGACAGCAACAAGCAGGCTGCCATGCTCAGAAGTGGAAATTTGTAGAAATTTGCTGACTGGATAGGAAGTTAATGCTGGCTTCTAAATGTTCAGTTCCTTGTGTTTCCTGCCTGGTTATCTATTTCTATCAAGTTTCTGTGGACAATATTATCTCTCAAACTCCACTGAAGCTGGATAATGCTTTCAAGGTTATTGGAACTTGGGACAGAGAGAGACAGAGATTGCATAAACCTTGTTTTCATATAGCCTACCAAGCTATAATTGGATGGCATCCTATCTGAGTGCTGAGCAGGGAACAGAACCCTTTTTTATCTGCAAGCAATCTCCAAGTCCAGAAAAACAAACAAACAAACAAACCAAACAATCAAAAGGATGTGAAAACTGTAATCCCATCTCATCTAAAGGGACTGTGTCCATTTGTCTGTTGCTGGTGGTAAAGAAGATACTTAAGATTTCCTGTAATTACTTTAGTTCTTCATTACTTCACTGGAGGTTTTGTATGTAAGGAAAAGCAGGCTTTGCAGAACAATTACAGTTGTTTGTGTGGATTGGTTTACTCCTCCACCTTAAGTAGTCCAGGGAATAGTTATGTTACCATGGTGTAAAGACCATGTTTTTATGGTCTAAATTTCTCTCTAGTTTATGAGTACACAGGAAGGAAAATGTTCGTTCCCTATACTACAGTTTTCTTATCAAGAAACTTTGGAAAAGAGATGCAAGTTAACCAGACAAAAATAATAAACCTAATTTTTAATGATTTCACCCTTTTTTCTTGTTTTTTTGCAAGTCAGTCTAGTCCCAGGATGCACTAAAGACTGATTTATAAGGGTTTGCAACAGTGACTTAACTGCAGTTTTGCCAAATTTGCTAAATTTCATTGTTGAAGGGCAGGTAAAGTCAAACTCAGGCCAAAACAAAAAACTCCCTGATACTAATGTATATTAAAACTGATACTAATATGTATTAAAAGCAAATTCTACTGTCTTACTTTGGACCTTTAAAAGTTCTGTTTTGAAACATCCTTTTTCCCCTCCTGAAGTATTACCTGTACTTGAGAATTGCTGCTTTCAATGGTATTATATGGTAAATATTTTAGACACAATACTTGAATGTAATTTGTCACAGATACTTTCAATGCTCTGTATTTTCTGATGCTGGGCCCTGAGCACTGAGTTATTTTGCATGAATAAAACATAAGCAGTGTTTTATAACTGATGTGTTTCTGTTATATTGCACAGCTCAACTAGCTGTCATTGTTGTAACACTCCACAGTCTTCTGCTGTGTATACTTTATAATTGTTCTTTGTTCAGCACATGTGCACAAACCTTAAATTCTGCGTTAGCTGACAAAGGAATGAGATGATCATATTCTGTAAGAACATGGGTTTTGCCCATTCCTCCACACCTCTGATGCTGTATAAGAACTGTGTCGCACTTGCTGCAATACATGCTTCCTATACATTCTGGGGGGAAATGGCCTCTTTTTCTCCTGTTTACATATTCTCACCTTTCTTTTTGAAAATACATTAGCTGAATATTGATGAGGGAAAACTAAAACTGACAACAATCCACAGATCTAGACAAAGAATAGGTCTTTGGATCGACTGGGTGAATGTCCTTGTAATTGTACTTTTAATGCTTTTGAATAGCTTCTTTCAGAACAAGGTTTTTATAAATAACATGCAGCATCCTTTGTCTCTACCTTAGAGGAGTGGCAGATGTGGCCACCTTCAGCCATGCATATGGGCATAGAATAATACTATTGTGAGCAGTCCCATTGATCTGAGGCTCATCTAATTTACATGTGATGTGTGCTGCAGTTTCTGATGGAGAAAAGTATGAACAAGAATATTCTGTCTTTATTATTTCTAATGCATGACTTGTCTAGCTTTATTCAAATTGGCTTTCTCTAGAGCTAAACCTATTAATGAGAGGCTTTTTAAATTGTGTAGCTCCTCTGAGGAAGACTTCACTTCCAGTGGAATATTTGGCCTTTAACCATCCAAAGTTATTTAACTTTAAAAAATAATATGTTAACACATATTTGCAAATGTAATGGCATATGTATGAGTTACATAAACCTCTGAGAAGATCTAGTTTCATGTGTTTGGAAAGCTGTGTGAGTGGTGATGACTATCTCTCACTTCACTAACAACTAAATCAGTATGTCACAGTGCAATAAATAAATGAGTTTGCTATTTTTAAAAAGATTTATTTAAGTTGATCAGCACCAAGAAAATACACTTTTACTTTAAAAGTTCCCATATTTTTCTTCTAAAACATCTTGGGAGAAATCTGGTATTGAGTTCTCCATCTTTCATCTAGGATTCTCCCACCTGGTGTAAGAATCAAGAGTCAATCTGTGCAATCTTCTGCACAGTTTATTTCATTATTTATATCAAGATATTGATTATAGCATCAGTCTTACAGATACATGAAGTACTTTTCTGAGCCACAAAATATGAGAAATGGTACCCATAACAGATAAGTAAGAGACAACAGAGGGTGCAGCATCAGGAGCAAAAATGTGAACAGATAACACTGAGGAAAATATTTCACATACAGCCTAAAGCCTGTTCCTGGCATTTTAGCTTAAGTGTTCTTTGTTGTATGCATTGCAGCAGTAAATATCATGTTTATCAGTAGCRTATGTCAAGACATCTTTGATAGCCTGGCTGTTGTAGTGAAATGATAGATTATTTGGTCAACTGTTAAAATCATGTTGAATTAGCCTGCCAGCTAACCAACCTGCAAACATATAGGTGTTTTGAGAGTCTCTTCAAAACTACCAGTGCAAGGGTTTTGCCATTGTGGTCATGTCTGGCCCCACGCAGCCTCTTCTGCAAGTTTGCCAAGTGAAGGCACCAGAAGATGTGAGTTTTTATTTCTTGAAAAATAGAWAGAGGCAACCAGTTCACAGAAGTCACTTATGTTTCTAGAGGTTTAGCTTTCCAGCAATTAAAATTTTTACTTATTCCTGACTAGACCAGAGTCAGAAGCTTTGTAAGGGATTTAGAAATTTGTGTCCCAGAAATGGAACACCCTGAATCRCCTCACTCAGGTGGTCTTTAGCTTTAATACTTCATTTAATAMACAATAGCTCTTTTTTTCCTATGTCCATGTCTTATAGGTTTTATATTAGAAAACATTTTTTATTTTAAAAACTGCATCATAGTTCATGAAAGCAAATAAAAATAAATCTGTTTTAAGCAACTGTTCAGCTGAAATTTATACTCTAAAGTTCATTTTAATTCTTTAGGTAAATACTTTGATAATAATTTTTAGTTGGGATATTTACTGTGGCAAAGTGCTATCAGAGACTGTTCATGTTTCTGTTGTAATGTGCTCTGCAGTATTTTAGTGGAATACATATAGAARAGATGGAACTAGAAATTAATATTTTAACTTACCACTTATCAAAATAATTTGTCATAGAAAAGATGATCATATAATTGCATTGTGATTATCTTAATGAGTATAATTTGTTATGTCTGATTTTTTGTCCACTTTTGCACTTCTTCAAAATAGAATCTGATTAAAATTTTTTTCATTACTGTCATGAGAGCTGCATTGAAATATTTTGTTGATAATTTAATCAAGCTATTATTGTGTGATATCTTAAAGCAGTTCAGCCTGTGTGGTGGTTTTSACTCTGGCTGGGTGCCAGGTACCCACAGAAGCTATTCTATCAGTTCCCTCCACAACTGGACAGGGAAGTGAAAATATAGCAAAAGGTTAGTGAGTTGAGATAAAGAGAGGGAGAGTTCTCTCACCAGTTACTGTCACAGGCGAAACAAACTGAACTTGGGATTGTTAATTGAATTTATTGCTAACAAAATGAAAGCAGGATAACGAGAAATAAMATAAATTTTAAAAACACCTTCCCCCACCCCTCTCTCCTTCCCAGCTCTACTTCCTCTTAAGCTTCACCTCCTACTCCCCAGCAGTGAGAAGGAAACTGGGAATAAGGCTTATAGTCAGTGCATCACATGTTGTTCCTGCCACTGCTCAGGGAAAGGGGTCCTTCCTCTGCTCCACCATGGGGTCCTTCCCACAGGAGGCAGTCCTCCATTAACTTCTCCAGCATCAGTCCATCCCATGTGAGTCACTCTTCCATGGGGTGCTTTCCTTCAGGCACAGCCTGCTCCAGGATGGGTCCCCCACAGGGTCACAAGTCCTACAAGGAGATCTGCTCCAGTATGGGCTCCTCTCTCCACCAGTCTGCAGGTTCCTGCCAGGAGCCTGCCTCARCATGGGATTCCCACAGGTTCCCAGCCTCCTCTCAGGCATCCACCTGCTCTGGCGTGGGACTCCTCCACTGGCTGCAGGTGGATCTCTGCATCCCTGTGGGCTGGATCCTCTGTGGGCTGCAGGGGCACAGYTGCTTCACCATGGGCTGCACCATGGACTGCAGGGGAATCCAGCTCTGGCRCCTGAAATATCTCCTGCCCTTCCTTCTYCACTGGTCTTGGTATCTGCAGGGCTGTTCCTCTCACATATTCTCACTCTTSCCTYRTAGCAAATACATCTGCACAATAACTGTTGTCCTTGTCACAGAAGCAATATTATCATTACTGATTGCTTTGGCCTTGTCCAACAGCAGSTTGTACTGGAGCTGCCTGTCACTGKCTCTGGCAAACATGGGGAAAACTTTGTCAGCTTCTCCCAGAAGCCACCCTTATAGTCTCCCCCACTACCAAAAACCTGGCCACACTAGCCCAATACAGCCTGGATGGACTTTTTACAAAGTGTATATTCCTACAGAATAACATATTCAGTCAGTACACAATTCATATGTGTAATACCCAACATAATTTAATTATTTTTAAAGGAAGCAGAGAACTCCATTACAACAGAGAGCAACGTCATTTCTAAACATGATAATACCATATAAAACTATCCATGTTGATTTTGTTCTGTAATAGAGGAGAGAGCTTTAGTTGGTGAAAGGCACAGGGGAGATTTGTAGAATACAGACTTTAGTTTCTTAAATATTAAAATTTTCTCTTTTTTTTTTCCCAATGAATCATGCTTATTTCAATATGTACATAGTGCTCACAAATCTCTGAATCTAGATAGTGTTATTCATTCATAATTGATTGCTTCTCTGTTGCTATGGCTTTAGATTTKWAAAATTAACCTCTAYGTTTTCCTTCCTTTTTTGAGTGGTGAATACCGCAAATAATTTGAATTTGTTGCTAAATGGATTAAAGAATTTCCTTTTTATCTTGCAGCTATGAGCTTCACAGAGCTTTGGTTGACCTTAAGTGTTGTCTTAGCAAAGGATCCAGTAACAAGATTATAAAYCTGCAGTTAAAGGTTTGGTGTCTCAGATAAAGCAACAATCATTCAGAATAAGTAGATCTAACTGTGCATTTCATTTCTAGATGTTTAGTATGTTGTGTGTCCTATAATTTTTTAACAGCCAGTTTCCCACATGTCCTAAATAGCGTCACCATAACTGGGAAATAATCTAAAATAATCAGAATTAATTTTATGCCAGTTGTGAATGGAAAAACAACTGTATAACATTTGTATGAAACCTGAGTAAGGTTTTAGCAGTGGTAAAAATACCCCTTTGACCAATTACAAGTAATTAAATTGATAGCTAACCTGTTTGAATTTAGAAGCGGAGTTGTAATACAGGTAGCCTGAACATTCAAAGACAAATGTGATTTATGCTTGTGCATAAGGCAAACAGCAGAGTAGATGACATGAATTGACCTAAATTAGACCATGAGAAAATAAAATATTGAGGTGGACATGTTTAAAACCATATATAATTASRGATTAGGTTGTTTGGAAAATGGGGGGAAAATGAAATGCTTGAAGGACAGATTTTATGAAYTGAGGAGTTCACAGCTTATTTTGGAAGTGTGAAGATTTCACTGATGTAACACAGTCACTGAAATCTGTGTTTCTGAGAATGTTTATGTGCRAAGTAGAGTGTTTGGACATTTCTGTTAGCAAGCATGAAGAGCAAGAAGATTTTATCTCTCAATTTAAATTAAACATATGGAAAAAGTTGGCTCACATTTTTCCAGTCTGCTGATTTGATTTTTATTTTCATGTAATTTCATGCTCTGTGAGAAGAATAATGCTCTTCAGGGGGATACACCAGTATGAGAATAGGTGGACTCTGGTGGGCAAGGATATCTAGCAAACAACCAGTCACCTTAAAAAAAYAAGGACAAGAAGCAAGAGGAGCMTTAAAGACTGGTACAGCAACMCTGAGGAAGAGGACATAGCAAGACAATACGAAATACAGGAGTCCTTTAGACACTGACTGATGGGCACTGAAGGAACCTCTGAAGCATGGCCTTGAAGAGGTTCAACCAGGAATTTGTTGCTGAAAGAACRAAGACAGCAAGAAACAAGATTATCATAGAGCTCATKGTGAGGTGCAAGCTTCTAATGGAACATTTGCAGGGACTTCAGAAGTTCTGTAAAACTTACTAAGGCAGATTGAGGGAATGAACACAATTTATTATATCACATACAGAAAAGGGKCCAAATGCAGGGAAAGGAAGAAATGGTGAAGAACCAGAAAGGAATGAGTGGGRAAAAGGAGAGGAGAATAAAATTAACTGATCATGAGTGAAAAARGCTGCTGGCCAGTACAATTCCCTGGCTAAACCTTTGGGCTTGATTACCTCAGTRTAGCTTATGATGAGGTTACACTATGGTTCCCATGTGGATGTGTCTGATCAACAGTGAGCTTTACAACAGACTAGCTGGTGGCTGGGATGAGCATTCAGGGTGCTGACAGATGGACACTGAAGCCACAGGTTGAAGGGGCCCATAGTTCCAGGGGACAGGGACTGGAGAGATGGGTCACTGTCACAGGAGCCCATTTGTGGTGTGTGTGTCTGAACAGCACAGCAGGAGTAGCTGGTGAGTTGAGTTAGAAGATTCTGAGCTTGGCACTGGAGGGGTTGGGGGGTCTGATAGTTTGTGACTGAAGGGACCACAGACCAGGACCAGCTGGCAGCAAGCCTTGTGTGTTCATGCTAGTAAGTATTGGGCCTAGTTAGCTGGCAAATAAAGCATGATCAGGTCACAAGTTTTCTTGATGTTCATGTTAGTGCTYTTGGTGTAAACCTGTGGGTGTGCAGTCAAGCCACTACTGTCCCTTTGGGTTGCTCCATGCTGCCAGATGTGTATCTGTGCACATTTGGGATACTTGCCTAGCTGAAMTCCTGGACCTGGGAAAGGCCACAGCAGCATACTCAGAAACAGGAAAAAGCCCTGGGGTCTTACAGCCCACCAGATGTAGCTTACTTTACCAGCCAGCTCCATGTCCTTCTATCTGTGTAACTGCACCATGGCTTGGCTGTGTACACAAGAGCTGCATGTTGGCAGATGCACCTGTCTGTATGAAGTCAGTGTGTCAGTAATTTGTGGCCTTGCTTTTTAGCTCATTCTCAGAGGTGATGATAATGATTTTATAAACATACATATGTCCCAGAATTTGAAAACTTTCTCAACATAGCTGAAGTTAATGTGCAAGTGCAGCAGAGAAGTCTGAAATGTCTGTCTGAAATGTAGGTGTGTTTATAGGAGCCCTATTCATATATTACAGTAGCACATTGATTTAATGTCATATTTCAAGTCCACCTTGTGGATCTCTGGGAATGACATAGCTTTTGCCATCAATATGATCAGACTGAAAAGTTGTTTTTCTGTCTTCATTTTTATTCCCAAATGTACACTTTTGACAYTTGATTTGTGACAGCTGACACCTCAAAGCTTATATATGGCTCAAGAGTTAAAGCAGCACAGGGCCAGACAGAATGAGCTAGCTATAATCTCTCAAACATACAATACTCTCTGACATGGAGTGTGAAAATCATTGGCTTGTGAATAGTGTCATATAGAAAAAATACTAAAATTAAGTAGAAAATTCCWTGGGTTTTAACTTAGAGAATGTTAMACTTTTAAAYTGCCTGGTATMTATTTTTCATCCCCTTCTCTTTCTTTTCAAGGATGTAGT
>CADDXX010000269.1:121188-138244 GCA_902810485.1 Alauda arvensis | reverse complement strand
CTCTGTCTGTGCTGTTGATGAAGACATTAAACAGCACCAGTCCCAGCATGGACTCCTGAGGGACACCACTTGTCACTTGTCACCAGTCTCTGTCTGGGCATTAGCCTCACTTCTGGTAATTAGCTGCCTCATGCATGAGGGATCAGAGGGAAAATGTGCCATTTCTCCCCAAAACCGATCAATAAACAGGCTTCAGTAGAAAGAGACATAAATATACTCTGAATGTTTTGTTTCATTTAAGAATGTTTAAACAGGGATCAAAACCAACCACAGTGCCTAAGAGGTTCGCTTCCCTTCAGTAGGACTACTTTCCATTTTGACCTGCTAAAGAGAAGCTGTATTGTTTGGCCCACTAGAGTCCAGGTCAGGAAATGGAGATGTTTTATGATCCCATTGGGATGGTACCAATCTTGCTGAAGTGTATAAGCTAGTAGTGAAAAATGCTAATTTACAGTCATGTTTTTAAAATAAAGCACCTAATAAAGTATTTTGTGGAAGGTTCAGTACTGCAGCTGAGTGCCAGCTGTGCTGAGCACACACCTGTTCTTAGGTTTGAGTTATTTTATTGCATTTCTAGGTTGCTTACTAAGGATTACAAATAAGATTAAATTCTGAACTCCCAAGAARAGTAGTTTGGAGTTTGCTCCAAACATCTGAGGTTTGGTGAGCAGAAGGCATCACTCAGAGCTGTAGCAGGTGATGCTCAGGGAGCCTTCTTGGCTCTGGACATAAAGTGCATTATGAAGCCTAAGTCTTCTTTTAGATGTGAATGATACTCTATGTACTTCTTAAATTCAGAGTTTAAGTTTGCTTTGAAGATCTCAGGAGAAGCTAAGAAAGCAGGAGATTGAAATCACAATCTGAAATTTGGTTTTTAAATTTGGAGATATTAGGATGTAAGACTAAGTCTGCTTTTTTGTTGTTGTTGTTGTSTTGTGTTACTTTTAATAATAAAAAGTSTACAGCTTTATACCTTTATAACAATCCCTCCCTTTTGCATTCACTAACTCTGCTGTCTACCTGTACAGTATCTGTGCAGRCTGAGCAATAGCAGAATAATTCTGCTGCCTGGGATTAGGGTGACTTCAACAGTGGGAGAATTCTTCTGCAGTGCCCTGTCTGAGTATCCCATCAGGACCATCAGTGGTACCAGTTAGCATTTGTGAATCCTCCTCCAGCTCAATGTTTTGGTGGCTTATAGTCACTGATACCTCAGACTGAATGTACTGGGTGAATTTATCTTTCTTTTKTTTGTTTCTTCAAGCTGTTAAGGCTAAATAATCAATGTATTTAACTTTCTAGCCATAAATTGTTGAAACTTGATCATGTTTCCTTTTGGGTAACAAAAAGTTCCCTTAAAGTAAGCTGKGTAACACGTGTAAAGATAAGAGTTTTCTTTGCAGTCTGATTATGGCTTTGGAAAACAACGTAAAGCCTGCTAGCAATTGTAAATCAATATATGTCAATTAAATGTACATGTGACTGCCAGATCAAATTTGTTCTGTATTTATTTACTCAGTTTGGCTGCTACCAGTTATTTCACCTTTTATCAAGAACAAGCAGCATGAAGCTAACAATGAAGAATGATGCAAATGTAATGATCCTATTGACTGAGTCAGAGATTTGTTGCTTGAGAGAGATTGACTGCACCTACTGAAACAGAAGATACTTGGGTAATGGACTTAGATGAACTACATATCAGCTGCAACTCTTACAGAATGGACATCATGGTATTCTCCTCCTGAGAATATCTAGATAATAGTCAATTCTTGTTGGCAGCTGTTCCCACAGTCCTGCTTCTGGGAACATTAAGGTTCACCATAATGGCCTCCACAGCTCAGAAAATTCAGAAATACCACAGAACAAAAACACAAGGTAKTTTCACTTCAAAATACTAAAAATAATTTACAGCTATGGTTTTCCTCAGCCTTATGAAAGATACAACCCCTTCTTTCTCTTCCTTTGCCAGTTGCATAGCCAGGTTTCCTCTGGCTTGATTTCTGCCAGAGTGTGATCCTGCACTGCAAGTGAACAGTGAATATAGAGAACTGTCAAGTACAGCACTGTTCCTCCTTAGGAAAAAGTGGGGAATCAATGCTGCCTGAACTCATTATCTGCTGGTTCATCTGCATTGCTTGTATAAATTTTTATTCCTAAGAAGTGACTAACTCAGCATCCCTTTGTCTACATTAATGTGATCATTTCAAGATTTTTYTCTATTTCAAACAATCCTCTAGGCAATTGCATAATTACAGGAAGGTACCAGCTCTGTGATATTATGGCCAAGTTAAAACGTGTGATGGGAACTTTGATTCATACACTAACAGTGCTTTTTCCACTGACGCTTCTCAGGTGTGTAAATAAGATTTTCCTTGTTCGTTCAATGGTAAGTGCATATGAAATCTCATCTTCCTGATGAAAAAAGAAGTCCGAGTCATTTATTTACRTAAACACTGAATCACTCAACCAATCTTCAATGCTATATTTTTAAAATACAGTTATAAGGTAGACTTGTCAGTTTTCTAAGCTTAGGAGGCCACTGACAGTTCTGGTGCCCCAGGCTGACATCCAGCTCACAGTGCCARACTGGTTAGGGGCCTCACCCTTCACCTGCCCCTATCTTTGTTTGGTACATTGCTGTCGTTTGAGTAAGAGATGCCCATATGCAGAGAGAAAGAACAAAATATAACATCTGGCTCTTTTCTTTAGCACTAGCAAGACACAACCATCATTGATTTGCCAATAGGTTATGAAAGGTGTAATCTAGCTCACTTTCTATAAGCTACAAAAACAGAGCAGTTGCAGTAGAATATGTTGTGGTCTCCTGAGGATCACTTACATGGACTTTTATCTGCCCATGTAATTCCAGATACAGTGACAAAATGGTCTTTTTGTTCCTGTGGTTTGCACAGAGCAGTGCAATCTGTTCATTGCTATAATGGACATTAATCATTATTCATACATATGTGTGGAGTTTTCATTTATTGGCCAATCTGACTTTGATAAGAGGCATCATTATTACAGTCTCCATGAGTTAATGAAGTGGTAAATGCTTCTGTCACATGTCTTGGAAAGGAAAGCCAAAGAATGGGGTGAGATCAAGCACTGAAACTTGCACTGAGCAATCCACTGCTTTGTTTGTTTGGTTTTTTCGGATGAAGCCTTTCTAATAGTACGGTTATTTCTATTTTTATACATTTTGTTTGGGTTTTTTTTTTTGTCCTCCATATTTTATCCACAGAACAGGAGCAGTGCAGTGGCAGCCTGCTGACACGCAGCCAGATTCAGACTCATCAGACCTCCTCTGTTAAGAATCAGAAGTCCCTCACAAATAGGGGAATATATAGTTTAATTTTTATCTTCTTTCCCTTTTGGATGGTTCTGCCCAGGCTCTCAGCCWGTATTCTGACACTGAAATGCTTACACTGGTACTGAACTGCATRTATGTGAGATGTTACTGGGAATACAAGGCCAAAACCTGAAAGGCTTTCAGTCAGCAATGTTCATGAGCATAAAACTGTGGCAACATCTGCAAGATCAAGGCTCYGGGGAGCAATTAGCACAGATGGTTTTGTGTGGTACATATCTGTCTGTTAGGGCCTGGCCTGAGACCAACATCTCATTTTCCATTGGTCAGTAACATTTCTTATCAGCTGTAGTTTACTTCTGGTCTGAACTGAACTGGAAATGATGAAATGGGATTTGACCTCTTAATGGGCCCATTTCTCTTTCAAAAATTTTGAAATGCTAATATTTTAAGTGAAATACATTATTTTAATGAAATGCATTTTTAAAAAAAACTTATTTGAAATTAACTTGAAAGTCMTGCTCTGGCTACTATTCCTTTTATGATAAACTTCATGAAACATATATTAAGGCTAATTGAACTAAATGAATATTTGAATATTTTCATGGTCTAATTCACTGTAGTTCTCCTTTGGCCACAGTTAGCATGGTTTGGGTTTTAGGCTTTTTCTGTTGGGATTTTTCGGTGTGGTTTTTTTTGTTTTGTTTTGCTTGTGTGTGTGTGTGTTTGTTTGTTTGGGGTTTGGTTATTTTTGTTTTCTTTTGTGTATTCTCACTTTTTTGAAAGAGGTTTTCAGGTTCTCCTATGTTACACAAATCTTCCTCCTTCCTCAGAGGTGGAGTGTAACTTCTCTAAGTTATACTCCACTTCTCTTAGGACTACAAGGCCATTTTTTGCATGTGTGTGGCCTTTCCTTCCTGAAGGCCCAGTAAGTGACTTTTGGTCTCCAGTTTATTCCTGTGAGAATACGTAATACTTTCAATGTATAATTCAGCTAAATTAGCAAATCTTGTTTCATTACAGTCCCCGCACTAAATGAGCAGGGAGCCTAATTAGATGTCAGCCCCCTGGGGTACACCAGCACCTGCAGAAGCAGRCTTAGATCTCAGGTGTAAGCCTGGGGGTGATTTATCTCTCCCCTCCCACCCCTTCCCCTGCCAGACTTGTTATTTTACCTTTAAATGCTGATGGATTGCCAGCTCCTGAGCTGTGATGGATTCTGTGTGGCAGGGTGGGTGACAGTGAAGCAGCTGTGTGAGAACAAAGCCTGGTTTGTTGGTGCTTGTGTGATTCTGTCTGTAGGGGTTCTTTCTTTTAGTGGCAGCAATTTGGATATGCAATAATTTGGCAGTTTTGTATTTGCATTAGACTTCTGCACCCAATATGGGAGAATAGCAAAATTTTGTCATCTCTTTAAAATATGAATGTTTATAGCATAAGTATCTTTGTTAAGAGCATGTTTCCACTATTCTTCATTGATCCAACAGTCTTTTCCCTCTTAGTGCAGGAGAAATAGAGTAACAGAACAAAGATGAGAAGGCAGATGTGGTGGGGAGAAAAGCACAGTGAAAGGAAGTAGGAAATACACAATAAAATTATCTATGTAAAATACTTTCAGAATTCTTTGCTRTTCAGAAGACTTTCTGCAATACATTCTTGCAAAATGTTTTCTGCTTGTGATAAGGAATATTTCTCCTATCTGTCTGTAACTTTAAGTACACACTGCAGTTGGATGGATATGATACTTCAATGTTGGTATTATTTAAACTAAAATGCAAAACTCCAATCATTTCAAAGACAAAGGAGACCAAGGGCAAAGTAGTAATTAACACGTGGAAAAGATTGCTGGGGGGGAAAGCCCTTTATATATTTGCATGCTAATGTGAATTAGAAATTAATAAATTTCAGGAATAGTTAAAATKATTTAATATTTACAGCTTTATTCAATATTTGAAATTATGCTGCCAGTTTTTAAAAACCACTTGTGCTCTCTGCAAGGTGACACCATGAGAATTACTTTTAGTATTTGTTCTTTAGTCTTCTGTATAGTTCTTCTAGTTTTACTTTGTAACTGATGACAGTAAAAATGTGATTATTCTCCTACTCCCTTTAAAGGTAAATTACCCTGAGAAAAATTTGCATGTATCTATAATACCCTCTTGGCATATGGCTTCACTGACAAAATATATACACAGACAATATGAACAGAACTTTTGGGGGATTTTATTATTGGTATAATATTTTTTTGTATAATTGAAAAAATGCCTGAACTTTTAACCATTTTATCAGAAAAAAAAATTGGTGTAAATGTTATTATAGTGGGGGGAAAAAAGAAAATACAGAGAAAGCAATATAGAGTTAAYRGAAAACTCTGAATTAATGGGTTCTTCTGACAGCAATTTTACATCAAAGAAACAAGTTCCTGCTCTATGGTAGTAAACAAGAAGGAACCACAGAAATTGCCAAGTTGCCTTCTAATTCTCAATTATTTTTCAGGTAAAAGAATAAAAACTCTGAGAGACTTRGGTTCTTCAGCCTTGGATGTRTCACAGCTTGATCTCAGATTGTRCAAGGCTATATAAATAACCAAGGCTTCACCAGTGAAGTCTATTTTCCTTCCTATTTTTCCCTAGTCTGTAACAAATAYACTCCTTTTTTGTGTGTGCTACTCTGAGTTGAAATTGGATTTTTGATTACATATTAAATTTAAAGGCTAACAGTTTCTGAACAGAAAGGAAATCATGCTTCAAAAGAGGAAGAGAAAATGGAAGGGAGGCTGTTAAGGGAAGATTTGACTTTGCCTAGGGTTTGCAAAAGGCCAATCAAACCTCATGCTAGCAGGTGCTTTTATGGTTTGAGGCTTTTTCCACTTAAATGATTTTTATTTATGGAAAAAAAAGAAATCTTATGAACTTTTAAGAACTAAACCCTGGTCTTACTGAAAGGTAATCTTAGATCAGATTCTGATGTAAAAAAATTGGGAAA
Organism: Alauda arvensis; assembly: GCA_902810485.1. NCBI lineage: Eukaryota > Metazoa > Chordata > Aves > Passeriformes > Alaudidae > Alauda > Alauda arvensis. Next base: position 131,952 of record CADDXX010000269.1, on the reverse strand, counting down.
AAAAAATTTGTCCAACTCAAGTTGGAGAGAGGGGTGTTTTTTTTACTGTCATTTCAAATCTTTAACCTACCTGAGAAACCAGCTGATTTTTAAACCTGCATGGAGTTTTCTGGGGATAGCCTTCTACAAAATTCTACCTCTCTGTGGTTCTGTAGTGCACACATGCATGCACTGATGAATTTGGTGAAGTTTTGAAAAATATTTCTGAATGTGTTATAGATATGGAGATGAATTCTTGCATTTCATATTCAAAGTGTTGTGAACTGAATTCTTCAACAAGTGTGTCCTTTCCTATTGCTCATTTCCACTGAGAGGAACTGGTGACATACTTAAAATCTCTGTTTATCCAATGTATCAACAGATGCTTTACACCTTKTTCAGGAATTACACCTTCTCCTTTGGCAATTCATCCTGCTGTAGCAGAATCCTTAAGTGTGTTCCAGTCAGCAGAAGGCAAGGGTTACTTATTAGAATTAGTTATCTAAAGGGCACTGATACTCAGTATGCTTTATGTTAATGTTCAACCAGGCAAGCACAGAAGAGGAAAAGGATTCAGGAGTAAGTGTGGTTGTCTAACCCAGTAAGGCTACATGGCTGGAAGAGAAATGACAGCTTGCATCTCTTACTACATAGAGACATAAGGAATTTGTTATATTCTTTATTTTAGGCATTGTTAAATAAGACTGACAATAATCTCCATTATTATTCTTTAGATTCACTAATATTACAGAAAAAAAACCAGTTTCCTGTGCTTTTAAGATTCTTTTTGTACTCGGAGCATGGCTATGTAGTAGAACTAAAGCACCATAATGAACCAAGAATACTGTTTAGCCAAATATTTATTGGCAGGATTCGAGAAGTTACATAAATTAGTTGAAGTMCATTAATGCTCTAGGACATGTTTTGGGATACACTATCTGTGGCAGATTATATACAAGGATGTTGTGACTGTCAAGCAAATTAAATGAATCATCTCCAGTGTGTGAAGTGACAGAATAATGAAGTTTAAACACAAATAATGACTTCATTTATCTTAATTTAGGGTCTGCACCCTAAATCAGATATGAGATAAAACAGCCTGAAAAATGACACTTGTTCTGTATAAACTCTGGAAAATGATCTGTTCACCTTTTTTTTTTTTTTTTTTGTCTGAAGGGTACTTATTAAAATACCAGTTATATATTTGATCAGAACAGAGTGAAACAGTTCTACTAAATCTAGAACTGCATAGATAGTATATATTTTTAATACATATTTAAAAAAAAAAAAAGGCTTTATGTCAAATGTAATAGAATATTAGAATATTGTCAAACCACATATTATCAAAAWTATGGTTGCTGTGGGCTACTCTGCAGTATTCTTCTTAAAAAAGCAGACTGTAGGAAAAAAAGCCTTCTCAAAACTGATTCAGAATTAAACTGAAAAGTGTAAGCATTTCTGGGTTTAAAATTTCAGCTAAGAACCTGGGTGGGAAAATGACAATTCTTAATAGTTGTTTATGGATGCTTTTATAATTGCAGTCCTGCTGCTTAAATTAACTACAAGAAATTCAGTTAACAAGGTAAATCTGACAAGTGGGCCATACAGAGCCACCTTCTTGATTTTTCTTTCTTTCATTCTTTCATAAATAAATGAAGAAAAATTCAAGCTGTTTGTGCTCAGATCTGTAAGATCATTTGCAATACAAGTGATTGCATTTCAAATAGGATTGGGGGCATTTTTTTGCCCTGGGTTTTGAGGCCAGTATTAACATTTCATAGTTTCCTTAATAATGAAAGGCACAACAGGGAAAACTAGTATCTATCTAATGAAAAAGAATATCTAGTGATTGCTATGAATAAACCAACAGATCTTCTAAAGTGTGTAATGGCAAGCTGCAGAGTTAAATGAAAGCGAGTGATGCTCATTAGAGCCTGCTATGACACCTAGTTAGATTCATTAGTGCACAAACAAAGGTTTAAACTGCAGAAGACAGGCATAGAGTTTCATCTGCAGTGGGTTGTAGGTGAACAAAAGGAAAAGGGAACAGTTAAGAAAGAAAATGGTATTGCAAAAGTGCTGTGTGGGAAACKAATTCATTACTGGTTGCTTACCTTAATAACAATAAAAAATTCTCCTTGGACACTTACACTGTAAATAAGCATCAAAAAATCACAAAATCCAAAATGAAATAATCAAAGCTTCTGAACTGGCCTTCTGATTGCTAACAAGCTTTTTGCTTTAGGATCTCCTGTCTCAAACCCATAAACCAGCTCTTTCCATCAAGGGATACTTCCGCTGCTCTGCTTTCCAGCAGGACACCCTGCAGCAGGACTGTGTGATGACATCCTGTTTTAAAGGATACTTTATTTTTTTTTAATATATTACTTCTACCCTCATTTGTGTTAACATTTTAGGTTATTATAAAAAGAATATTAACCTGCTAATTTCTTGACACTATTTATGTAACTCATTTMTTTTTGACCTGGCCAAATACAATGGCCTAGATGATTTCATTGCATTTTTGAGCTGCTAGCACAACAGCATTGAATTTAATAATATATTGCTATGATCACAGCTCCTTACAACAGGAAGGGAGTTCCTGGGAACTCCTTTCAAAGGGACTTCCTACATTGGCACCCACAGCAAGGAGTGGGCTGGGGCACCCTCCTTTCCTGAGCACGGAGAGGAAGCCAAGAGGCAGCACTGCCTCAGGGTTTCTCAGCTGGAAGGAGGGAGGAAGCCAGGACCAGAGGAACTGGGCACAAGTGGTGCTGTCCTGGCTTGTGGTTCTGCTGGTAGAGAAGTGGTGTAGAGGAGCAGATGCAGCTCAGCACTCTTGGGGTTCTCTTCCTCAATCCTGTGTCTGCAGCATCCCTCAGMTGCTCCAGAGGGGAACTCCTCACCACAGGAAATGTGAATTGGAGAGAATTCTCTTCCTCAGTGGTCAGATATATGACTACTAGAAACCAACAGCGGTCACTAGGTAGAGATAGACGATTTTTTTCTCAAAAATATRTGTAGGTTAGTAAAAAGTTAAATTKGTCTTGGTRCTAAAAATATTAACAATATTTTTTTTTGTTGGGAACTCTGCCCACTTACTTTTGAGTATTTTCTGACTAATGTCTTTATTTCTTTATGTTTTTTGGGAGTTATATACAAGAAGATGATGGAATTATAATCAGCATTTCTAGATTTAAGTCAAATTACAGGCCTGCTTTGCAAATGAACTGCTGTAAATACTGCAGACAAGCTTGCAGAGTTATATCATTCTTATAAATTCTCAGAGCAGTTGTCTGTTCTGGGTTTTGTCAAATGGCAGGAGGCTGCTGTTTGGATCTAGCTGCTGGAGTAAGAACCTGTTTTTCAGGAGAGTGTTTTGGAAAGGGTAATTATGTGGGAAGAGTCATTTAAGTGTACTACTTCATCATAATTAATAATAACTGAATGAATGAGTCTAGTRAGATTGAATTATTAAGCCCATTGCAACGCTACAATGTGCAGCAAATCTTAAGCCTCTCTCTTTGCCTAAAGTTTTTCTTAGATGTTAGAAACTCCAGTGGAGCTTTGGCAATGGTGGTGAATTTAKATAATAATAAAAACCTGAGTTATTTCAATCATTGCAACATCTCGTTACAATTCCTTGTCATCAGTCACAGCAGTTTCAAAACATTTAGGTGACTTCTGGGACATCAGGTTTGAAGTGAGGCAAATGACGGGTTCACACTTCCAGGCATCATGTTTTATGAGATCCTGTTGAAAAAGAAAGGTCACCAAATGCCCCAAAACAAAAAAGGAATTTTAATTATTGGTCTTAGTGAACTAAATAATTCAAGTTATGCAAATTACCTGAGTAGTGTCAGGTTAACTCCTGACACCATAAATCAAACATCTGGGTGAGCTATGTAACCTTGTGAACTAACCAAGGCCTTCACAGAGCTTAAAAGGTCATTATCCAGCTTATAGGTTCTGAAAAAAGACAGTTTGGGGGGGGTAGGGGGGAGTGGATGGACTGGGGGGAGTTGCTTTTCCAGACAGCTCTTGAACAAGAGAAATCCTGTGTTAKGAAAGCTGAAGAACAGAAATTTTCTGGGCTTCAAGACTCTCCCCAATGTACTCTTTGCATAGCTCTGGAGAATTCTCATTCCTTTTCTAATCAACCTGGGCAGCAGGCCCTTGTCTCTACCTATGCATTTTTTCTGGAGACACAATAGCCACAAAGGAGCTACAAAGTCTGATAAGGAGTCCAAACAGACAGGAAACAGAAGAAATTTAAAATAATGTTTTATTAACAGAAGTCAGCRTGCTGATCTGATGACACAAGTGTGGAAAGACAAAAGTATCTTGACAGATGCTTTACTGTAACCCAGACATAGATATATTGTAAGCAATACTGAACTTCTCAGTGGCTGTGAGGAGCTGCCAYAGGGATAAAACAGAGGAATTAGAAAGTGCTGTATTATTGTGGTCAAGAAGTTATTAAAGGGAAGTAGCCACAAGATTTCTTGACTTTGGGGTGACCACAATTCTGWGAGCAATAGGACCAGATTTTTTCTCTCCAGCCTCTAGCTCAGTSTTCACTGAGCTCATTTAAATAGAACTCAAATTCATTTGGGAGAGATATGMAGTGTGAACTCATCCTTGTGTGCTGCTAACATGGCCAGAGCATAAACAGAATGTCCATTTGGTTTTCTTCATCACAGTTCATACATATGYAGTGCCAGATTAGAGACAAAGTGAACGTGTTTTGTTGAGTCCAGCATTTCTTTTTTCATACTGTGTCAAACAGAATCTGTTCCCTTTGAATTTTTTTGTTTGCTCGTTTGTTTTTGGTTTTTTTTCTTCTTGTTTTGTTTTGTTAGCTTCAGTTCCTCCAGGAATCATCCCAAAACACATGTTCTACTGGGACATCATGTTGCATCTGAAGTGCTTAAATGCCTRCTAAATGATGTGTCTTGTCACCTGCTGTGGCTAATGGCAGGTGAGGTGCAGAGGGAAGAATGTACCTGCTTCAGTGTGTGATGCTGACTGAAGTGATGGGATGGACTCCCCAAGCTAATTCCTGGGCAGCCTGCAGCAAGGGATTTGCTTATCTCATCTCTTAAAAAGGTAGAAATGTTACAACCATTAAATGATCCAGCTAAATAGAAATATGGAGATAATTTAATACAACACCATTGCAGAGTGGGTAACATGAATGAATATATAATTTAATATAGGTAAGTGCAGGAATGAGCTGTTGATTAAATGAGACACCATTACTTCTTGTTACTGAGGGTTCAAAAAGATGGAAGTTTATTTCTGTGGCTCTCAATTATTCTTTTTTCCTTGACTGCACAGTAAACAGCAGTCTAACTAATGGGCCTGACTCATTTAAGGATAAACAAGTGCCACCTTCCTGTCTAGACATGTATGGTATGTAATGACCAACCTTCCAATTAAATGCCTTTGAAAGCTATAGTTAAAGCCCAGTTTTCAGTTTACAAAGACCATTCAAGAAAACTAAAACTAGTCATGGACAGAAAATGTGCAACCAAGACCTCTTTTAGTGTAGTTCAAAAAGAAAAACAAGAGGAAAAAATAATTGCTGAATATCTTGACTGAAAATAAATGATGCATCTTTTAGAGATACTAAAGGCATGTGGTAACAAGGGTGACATTTTCCATCTTGAAGATTTAAAAATAGACTGTTAGGAATAAATCAAAAAGACTTTTAACATTTTACAAAACAGTATGCTGACTGAGCTCAGACCTCAATGATACAAATTGTTGTAAACATACTTTGTGCATTTCAATTGTGTAATCCAGTTAATCACACTTKGAAAAACATATTTTTAAACAACACTGTTAACAGGATTTGACCTGTTTTCATCTTGACTAGTTTTAGATGTTGTAACTTATTAATAGGTAGCCCATCTCTCAGAGCTGGCAGAAAGTTCAGGTTTGAATGCTTTTGAATGCAGTTAGATACAGTAGCCCACAGATGGAGATGGYGCTTTCTTTTGATATGATTTGGTAATTATGCATACCTCTACAGATGGAAATTTAAGCAAGAAGRAGGTCTCAACAGTTATCACTAGGTGAGTTTCTGTTTAATCTATTGTAATGTGTTTTCTTTTGGGTTTTATTAAAGCTATTAATATGTTCTAAAAGAAGAATTGAAAGATAAAATAGATTGTGCAGATAATAAATTAAGCTTTGGAGATGGGAAATTACATTTAATTTTAGTATTCAAGARAAATTTATATATCTGGCTATTTATTTTTTGAGTCATCTTAGGTGTTTGCAATATTTAAGATAAAAATCTTTATTTTTGAAATAAGAAATGATAGGTGTGTTGGTTATTTGGGAGTTAATATTTGTATATCTATTCTTTATAAGCATTGCTGAGTTTATTCTTTTTTTATTGAACTTTATATCCTTCMTGCCTTATAGCTCTGTCTCATAAAGTCCTCTGTCATCTATTCCCAGATAAATATTACCCTGTGTACCATTACACACTTTTATGATTTTTTTCTGCATGAAACAGTGAWTCTTGATGTATTTCTGCTTTCATTTCATGCTATCTAAGCCTCTATAATTCAATTGAACACTTTAATCACAGTGTTACCAYGAGAGGATGAATTTTCTGTGGTTTATTTAAACTACATTTTAATTTTGTTGTTACTCTCAGGGGTCTAGAAGGCTACAGCTGACACTGGAAGGGAAGGTGATCTAGCATAGGCAAAGTTTCACAGTAATGAAACAGTGCTTTTTTGTTTTTTCTGGTTTACCACTACTGCATTAGAATAATCTGCAGCAGCCACTGTAGGAATTCCAATGACAGTAGCACATGTCTACAATATTTTTAACACAGCTTTCACTTAAAAAGGAGGAAAGAATTGTAGGGGAACTAAAGGCACAGTTATAAATTATTTAAATGTTGCCTCACAGCAGGGTTAGGATTCCAAGAAAACCAAATTGTACTGGCTTTTCCTGATTTCCAGGGATYAAAGTTTCTAAATAGACTGTCTTTTGAGCAGTATATTGTATGATGTAATGTCCATAGCAGTGCAGATAAGGACACATTCTCCCCATGTTGTGGGGAACAATAGGGGGGGGCTGTTCAGAAAACTGCTATTTTTCTTTTCCTGGAGAAAAAACAAATGTGAATACTTCAAAGAATAATTTAAGGCATGTAGTAGCCATGCCCCATCAACTTCATAACTCGAGATGAGCAGTCCTTTGCAGTGTAACTAACTTACAGATTTCAATCTTTTAACAAGGGAGTTTTGCACTGGTGTTAGGTAAGAGCCTATCTTCAGGATCTCTTTTCCTTTTTTCRTTTTTTAACAAGTAAACCTATTTCTCATTAAAGCAGCAGAGTAGGATGGAATGGTGAGAACCCCAACACGGAAGTACCATGTAACAGTCTTGTGGGCAGTTAGAGGAAATTACTRCAAACTAGTAAAGCTAAGCATGTTTTCGAATTGCAATTAAATCCCTCTATTATATAGAGAGAAAAGCCGGTGTCATACCGGGTTCCATTTTCCTCTCTCTTTTTGGTTTTTTTGTTTGTTTTATTTTGGAAGGGTTTTTRTTTGATTGTTTTTTCTGTTTGTTTGGTTGGTTTTTTTGTTTCTTTGGGGGAGATTTCTTTTGGTTTTTTTTAAGGGGAAGATTTTGCTGACATCCATCTCCATCACACGTAATTGTTTACTTGGCAAGATGAATGCCATCACTAAGATCATTCCTCACTTCCTTCTTCTTCCCCCATATTATATACTGAGCATGGGTGCCATATGCTGAGGCATATCCCTTGGGTCAGCTGGGGTCACCTGTCCCACCTGTGCCCCCTCCCAGCTTCTTGCACACTCCCAGACTCCTTGCTGGTGGGGTGAGGAGCAGAAAAGGCCTTGGCTCTGCAATAATAACTAAAACATCCCTGAATTATTTTGCTACACAATCCCCCAATATTTTGCTACACAAATCCAAAATATAGCCCCATACTAGATATTGTGAAGAAAATTACCTCTACCCCAACCAAAACCTGCATGATTCCCTTCTGATATTTTCTCTGGAAAAGGCAAGTAACTTGAAACCTAAAAGATCAAAGGGAGTCACCAATGAAAGGGACTTCTGTTTTGCAAGCTGGTTAWTCTTGCAAATTGGTTAATTGTATGTGCAAGCAGGTATTCACTAATTGGATACTCAATTATCCATTTTTCTCAAACAATGGACAATTGTGTATATAAAATTAAAGGTTTTATGGACAGCTAACTCTTCCCCTAGTAATGAGATTAAGCAGAGACCATCTTAAAAGACATCAACATTTCAAGGCTTCAGAGAAGTCAAGGGGGATGAAATTCTCTGATGAATAAGAACTGTGTAGTGTTGCCTAACAATTAAAGTATATATGTGGTAATATTAATATCAGAAAGCAGCAGAACCCAATATAAATGATAATTAGGAGAAATGACAGCTCTGCAAAAAGGAGCGATAGCATCATTAGTGCCACTAGGGGCTTTGTGAAGCACACTCTTGACTGTGCAGCTATAGAACAGGGAAGGGGGTGGGGAAAACAGCTTTTGATCAGGCCAGATAGCTCTCTGGAAATTCAAACCATTGCCCAGACAGATTGCAATAATTTTCTCATTTTCAGAAAGGTTTATGTATGGCTTTTCAATGTGTTTTCAGTCAGACATTAAGAGTGCCTTTCAAAAATAGGACTTAAACTTGGTCCTGAGCTTTTCTTTTGCCTTCTCTCCATACTGTGTTAGGACAATTACTCTACAGCTACAAACTGATAGCCCTGGAAGCTGTTAAAAATATCCAACCTAAAATAAATGAACATTGCTTTGTGGAGTAGAAGATAGGATTACAGAGATGCCATTTAATGTTTCTCTCTTCCTGTCACCTGAAGATTTTGTCTGCTTTGTGGAGTTGATGTGGGTTTTATCTACATTCATAAACAACTTCCTGGGCTCTGAGGTAAATCTAAGAAGCGAAAAATAAATAAAAACAACATATAAAGTTGAATRTTGTTGTTACTTTCTAGCCAATGCAATGCTCATAACCTTAAAATACATCAAAGGTGAATAAAAGTTTTAAATAATTTTATTTAGAATATATAATGGCCAATAGTGCTTTCATTTTATAAAAAAAAAAATTAGAAGAAATAACTACATAATTTTCTGCATACCTAAGGGGCTATAAAAATGCTTCCTWTTGGGTGCATCAGTCTAATCAGTATGTGATGTGCCTCCAGTGGAGGAAAAACAAAAGCCTGTAACAGAAGTCTTAAATCCCAGAAGTTCTCAGGTACTAAAACAATTTTCTGCTTTGATTCTGCTTCCTCTCCCTCATCCTCTCTTCCCCTCTCCCCTCCATTTTTCCTGTGTGGATGATTACTGTTCAGTTTTGGGTAGGTTAGAAGCTAGGGAGAAAGCAAGGCCTGCTCCAAGTCCCATCCAACCTAGGAGTTGTGCAACCTTTTGAGTTCAGGTTTTGGTTTTATTTTTTTTTAAATTTATTTAGAAAATACCAACACTACAAAAAATCCCAAACTCTAACTTCTAAAATCTCAAGCCCCACACTGGATAATAATTAAGTTTCTCAATGCAGAGTTTATAGCTCAGAAATTAAATTTTTATTATTARTTAAGTTATAAAGTATCTTTGTGGCTTATCAGCCAATATTTCTGGCTTTCAAATATGCAAATATATTTACATGAGCTGACTGAAGTGACTAGAAACAAGCCTGGGATGATAGATAAGAGTATAGCAAGATTTTGCTCTAGAATTGGTGAGCAAACAAAAGGATTACAGAATAGTCTGAGTCAGAAAGGACCCACAAGGATCACTGAATCCTCAAGTGAATGACCCACATGGGGATTGACCCCAGAACCATGGTGGCATGAGCACCATGCCCTGACCTACTGAGCCAATCTCAGGCCATATCAGACATGGCAGCAAAGAAATCATATCCTCATCAAATCAAAAGGAAACTTGGCTTTGAACCTCAAAGATGAGAGGCTGTCTATATTACTTACTTATGTTTTATAAATCCATTTCTTGACACCTTTTATTCCATTTTAGATAATACCACTGATTTCAGTTGTAGTGCTTGTGAACAGAATTTTGTGTAGGATAAGGCAGATGAGTTTTTCTCTTAGCTATATCTATCCTTTCATTACATGCTGTGACCTTATTGCCTCATTTAAAAACAAACAAACCCAACTCTGATCTCAATAAAATCAAAAAATAAACCCAAAAAAACAAAAAAGAAAAAAACCCCAAAYAAACCACCAATCCCCAAATATTTCTATAGTCAGGAAAGGAAAATTCCCTAAGTTTCAGAAGACCCAGTCATAAGAATAGACATGCACAGTTATCATTTCCCCAAAGGGATTTTTGAAGATACAAACACAGCTCTGCAACCATTTCTGCTGGGCAGTTTTTATTATGATTTATCTTCTTCTGGTAATGCCTCTGTGATACTAGTTTAAAGCATGACAGCACTCTGTATGACAGTAAAATATCTTTGAAGACTACTGCACAAAATGTTTTCATAGTGTACATAGTCTAAAAAATGTGCTAAATACTCCATGTCCACATTTCCAAAATAATCCTTTATGGACCATTTTATACCATGACAGTTTATGCTGTATCACTGATAAAGTCAGCTTAGACAATGTGRCTTATTKTTTGAGGTATTGAAATAATGYTCTATTGAAAAATTACAAAATTAAYATTAGTRTGCAATACTSCATACCATTACTAGAAAATCTTTTGTAAAAAAAAWWWT
>CADDXX010000269.1:107752-121179 GCA_902810485.1 Alauda arvensis | reverse complement strand
AAAATTGACAATAAAGTGCAAATAAAAACTCACTGTGGAAAATAATTTCTATTTGACAGATACACCATCTCTTGGTTGTGTCCCTTGGAATGATGAGGCATTTTTCTGAGCCAAAGTCACAAGGAGGTCTGGACTGCATTTTGGCCATTCTTGAGCAACCTAACACAGGAGAGGACATATGAAGTTTAAAATCGAAAACTTTGTTGTTTATATTGTAGTGCATTAAAAAATGGCCACTTCTAGTGGTCGTGATCAGTAGATATGCCTTAGTGATAGGGTGACTTGGGACCTGCTTTTAACCCATAACCCATAAACGTTTATGCTGTCAGACCAGATGCAATAAATTTTTATGTAAAGCATGCTACCTACCTAGCATCTGCATAGGCATCAGGTATCTGCTCCACTTGAAAATAAAAATCAGTTCAACTTTATGGGTAAAAGTTGGAAGAAATTAAAGCCTACATGAACTTTTCTCACCACATCTACTCCCAGGGCCAAATAGCATGATCTTACTCTATACAGCTATAATAAGTGGTTTCTCTTGAAAGAAATGTAGTTCATTGGAAGGGCTCACTGAGTGGTGTTACATTTCTTTTTATTGATGAACTAGTGATTTTTTGCCAGGACACTTAAGGATGCTGTTGGGGATACATTTTTAGGTCTCTACAGGCAAATTTGGGAAAATTTTACCCAGTCTGCTTCAATGAGACTGGATTTCTACTGTTTCTGACTTAGCTATGAATTGTGTCCTTTCTGCCTTTGATATGTGGCCCTTTGTAGTAGATTAAAGTCTTGTTCTTTATGTCAAAATTTCAGTTATGCTATATGTCTTGAAATAGGATTATCCACATCTTTCCTAAGGGATGATGAGAGTAATGAGCAATTAGTTCACAGAGGGSCAGCTTTTCATGTAAATTTCTTCCTTCTATGTATATTCTGCTYTCSCTAACAGAAATTGACCTTTATTTTTCAAATTGCCAGCTCCCTGGAGTTCCTCTAGTCTCCAAACTATACTGAAAAATAGTGAGCAAAGAAAAGAGAATGTTGCAGTAAATTATCCTTTGTCAGCGTAATGYTAGTGTAAACCTGAAACTGGCAAAAAAATAATTCTCTGTTTAGTAGTTAACTACTGTTAAGAAGATTCATTATTATTAAATAAAGGTGATATACAGCTGATGTTTTATACAGGCATTGCAAATGTAGTAAAGTTGTRCAATAAAGGTTCTTGTCAGGTTTTATAATGCTAAAGTTGACATGCTTTTATTTGGTATCTATTGAATATACAGTGAATGATAGAACTTCAACTTTCCATGTAAGTAATTGTGAAAGAAAAGCAGGAAGTCCAGTGCAGAGTGTGTTCTGGGATATCCAGGAGCAGAATGTTCTCCTCACACTTCTTGTACCTTCAGCATAAAGCAAGGGACAGGTGACAGGAGAATACTGACATTAATTTGGTATGAAACAATYTATTTTCTTCCCCTTGTGGAATATAAATGATCAGGGATATACATCTCTTTGAAAAAATACACTGGTATCTTCATGAAATTAATAACATTAAYAGTAGATCTAGGGTAGATTTTGAGCTGTCCCATCTCATGGCAGACAACTGACMTTCCTGAGTCTCCTGCAGCAGCTGTGTGCCATCCTGTCCTGTTCATGCAAATGTGCTCAAAATACATTGCTGAGAGAGACACTATGATAATAAGATTTCCTTCAAGAGACCAAACATGTTTATTGGCATGGCAAGCACAGAGGATCACAGATAGAAATTGAAGTGGATGCTCCTCATTTTATTTCTTCTTTCAATTTCTTAAAGTGTCAGTGTTGGAATGGTTCTATTAACTTCATGGATATGAATAAAATTTTCACTCCTTGTTGCATAAAGCTTTTAGCAGCAAGGCTTGCAGGCCTTAGGCAAAATAAATTTACCTCAGAAGGTAAATCCCCATGGGGATTAAAAAAATTAAATATTATCTAGTTCTGTTCTGAAACATTTTCTTCCTACACTTACATAAACTTTGTTCTCAGACCCCAGCAGCCCCTTTATGCACCCCATTGCTGTTCTGCCCAGCAATATGATTTTGTGACCTTCTTTCCCCCTTTCCTGCCAGATGTCTCCAGTCTTTCCTTCTGTCCCTACAAAGTTTTCCATATTTCTTGCTCTTGACATCTGAAAAAATYTATTGCTCTGTTTGTCATTGCTGGAGTTAGTGGTAGATATAAAATATCATGAAATCTTTCTTAAGAGCTGATTCAAGTATCAGTTCTCCTAAGGCAAGCCTTTATGGCATAGCAGGACTTTGCTCAATGACCAATTTATATTCCAGTACTTTCAAGTATTCCATTTTTAGGGAATACACACACAAAAAGGGATTTGAACAGAAATGTCCAATGTCTGTTTTCATTCAAGTATATTTTTTATAATTATTTYTAGTAGATCAATGTGCTGCTAGCCATTCAAATGACATCCTAGGAAAAAAAAATTCTCCAGCAGAAGTCTTTTCAAAGATGCTAATTTGTTAGGAAAACTGAGAGATGGAAGGTTTCCCAAGTTGTATATTTCAGAYATCACAAAAGACATTTTTGCTTCTGAGGAAAAACCAGAGGCATCCATAAATAGATGGAAAAATAAGCATTATTTCATGTTTCTTCTGTTGTAGGACATGGGGCCAAAACGGAATGCCTTCAAACTGCCCTATGGCTTACACTTGTTAGGAAAAGTCTGAATTAAAAAAGAAATTATCAGATATTTGATTTTATGTTGGGGATAATGTTTCACACAGAAGAAGGAARAATACATTTATTCAGTAATAACTTGTTTTTGATTCTAAAATAAARCTAGAAGATGATAGTTTGGAAAAGAGCAGGCAAGAGCTGAGCTGCATGCTAGGTATGGACAATGTAAATCTGTCTGTGCTTCCCCATTGTTTTGCCTTAAATGCTTCCCTGTAATCAGGGGTGTAGTTGGGTGTGCTGTCTGTGTCCRCATGGTGCTAGAAAATCAAAGCTTTCTAGACTGAACAGGAATGCCAGGTAGGGTCTGTTGTGCTGGTGATTTCTTGAGCAGATTTCTGCCCACTGGAATAATGAATTAATGTCACATAAGTCATAGGATTTGCAAAATACTGACAATTCCATGGATTTATCACAGCTTTGCTGAACAGAGGCAAGAGCTTCCTTACTGCACTCCTATTTGTTGGATGGTTTAGTTCCTTGACTGTAAACATGTACTTTCTGCTGTCAAGTCCCTTAGGGATGGTTTTATCATCATTTATATTTTGYGTGATTACAAAATTTTTGAAAGGTTTCAGAAGTTCTTAACATATTGGAGAAGATATTTTTTTACTGTCTCACAGAACACTTCAGCTAATTTCTTTTCAGTTCTCATCCTTGGTTTGCTCCAAAGGGTCTGAAGAAAACAACTCAAAACAAATGATAAGCACACCTTGCAAGGCTGATATATTTGTTTAGAATGTTGTGGTGACTCTTCATCCTAACARAATATTACATTTCAGGTATAGCTGCACACTTGTTTCTAGTGTGAAATGGATTCTTTCAAATAAGAATGTCTCTATCCATGAGGTGCTCAATGTTATTTACCTTATATGTATTTTTTATAAGACATAATTATGTGTATATGTGTATAGATAGAGAAAGAGCACATAATTTATGTAGTGTAAAAATAGAGAGTAWGTTATAATACAAATAGTGTTAAGGAGCATACTGGTAAATGTGTCAAATGCTTTAATACAATGAATAGAATTCCTAGTTTTCTCTTTTGCTGAGATGGAGGACAAACCAGAGCTTTTGTGAATGCAAGGGAAAAGAGTTTCAATCTAGGCTACYCTTTTTGCCAGTTCTCTTTCTCAGCTTCTCTCTGGGCTACTGCCCTGACAGCTTCAATTCATGGCCTATCTCAGAACAAGCCCCTGTGGCTGTGCACAGGCCACATGCATAAAAATATTATTAGTTTTCAAATATAGCTAAGAAACTTCATCTCAGGCAAAAGTCATTATGGTCAGAGCAAAAACCTAATATTTGGTATTAAACAGTTCTTTAGGTAAGGCTTGGGAAACTCAGTCTGCTCTATAGGTAGTGCTGATGTCCTTAACGTTACCATATGACCAACTTGTAGGGCCAAATGGGATAGAAATGATTTTCACTGTTATCTTCGCCCTTTCAAATAGAAATAGGAACTTAGGATGAAGTTTTACTTTGACCATGCTGATTTTTGTAGCATTTGTCATGAGTACCCCATTTAGAAGAGGGATGAGTCATTTTGCCTATCCATTTTTAACACTCTGAGAGATAAGGGAAAAAAGAATCCCAAAAATAAGAGKTCTGCCTTATAATATTGAAGTTGGTGCAATTTATTAAAAAAAAATAAGGAAAGAGTAGTGAATTTGTGAAAGGCTAATAATATTTCTGAGAGGTCTGAAGAAAAGAAAGCTAAGATGGAGAATGTAATTTCCATCTTCARTTACTGAGGGAGTGCTTACAAGGGACACAGAACCACACTCTTCTCAAGTRCCCTGAGAAAGGATGAGAGGAAACAGGTCCCAGCTGCAGCAAGAGAAACTCTTATTAGGAAAAACAAAAGCATTCTGTACAATAAGCAATAGTCAAAATTAAACAAATTGCCCAGAAAGTTGGAATCTCCATTCTTGGGGATTTTTGAAACTAGGTTGGACAAGGCACTAGGAACTTGATCTAGGTTCAAAGTTGTACTGCCTTGAGGAGGGAGTTGAACTAGATCATCTCTCGTCAACCTAAATAATATTGTTTAATTATATTGCTGATTGTAGATAGTGATATTTCTAAGGCATAGCAATGATGTGGTTCTCCACTTGAAGTGCTAGCTTTGCCCTTGTAATTTAAAAATTAAACAACTTAAAACTGATTTTCCCCTAGAGTTTGCAGCAAAGTTAGGAAGGGTAATACTTCTGTGCAAGGATGTTTCTGCATCAAATACTGAAGCATTTTAAAGATGATTCAAGGTAGAATGCTCAAAAAATCCAAATGCTGATTTTTAAAAAGAAGCCACATTTGCTATTTTGTACATTGATTTTCCTAAATTTAATAAAAACCACAGCAATTTTTCTAAAAGAAGCTTTTAATGATGGATATTAAACTGGTAAGCCTGGTGAACATTTAGTTTACATGTAAGGAGTTAAGATTTGAATATTTTTTAAATAGCTACTGTTAACTCAATGTTTTGAACAGTGATCCTGCTAATGTGATAGAACAGATGCTATTATTGGATTTATAGAGCAGGTTTCTGTAAAATTCTGAATGTTGCTGTAGATTGATCACATTATTGCAGGACATGCAATCAAGCTTACAATTACTCAGCCATAGGTATTGGGGCTAAGCTTACATTTAGACAAGCATTTGACATATCAATCAATATAATACCATGAAAGATTTACTGAAGCTGATCATACCACAACTCATTTTTGCTATGTGAAAAAAAAAAAATTAGGGGAGACAAATAGCAAAAGTTCTCCTCTCCACTTGGACAATTTAGATGCCACAGAATGTCTAATGTTTCTTTAGGAGTTATGAATAAAAGTTGCATCAATTCACTCCTTTCCTCAAAGTGCATGAAGAAAAACAAAACCTAAATAAAAGATATTTTGCTGCAGTAGTTACTGCAAATAAATCTACTGGAGATATCAGGACAAGCCTATTAACTTGCAACTTTTTCTGCTTATTTCAGAAAAGGCATTAAAGCAATGATTTGGGTACATGTTTGCCTGGCTTTGCTTCTCATCCATGTCCTGAAGGAGGACAAGTGTGAAAAGTCTAGTTTCTTTCCTGGGCTTGAAGTTTCTGACATCCAAGAAGGAAAACCAAGTGTTTCCATTATTTAGAAAGAGAAACATAGCAATGATTGGAAAAGCTTTTCATGATATGAAGTGAATATTCATCTTTCTAAGATACACTTCTCTTCAGGAAAACGTATGAGGCTCTGTCATTGGCTGTTTAATAATTCCAGACATTGATGATTTACGCCAGACCTGGAGAGCGCAGTGTTTGCCTGCCATCTGTCCCAGCTAATCTCCMAATTCCATCTACAAACGTGGATGACTTACAACTTYCCTGATTAATGTCATCTATCATTTTCTTCATAACACAGAGCAATTAATCTCGGCTGGTCCCAGGGGTCCGCCGCAGTAATAGGTTTGTGGGGGGTAGAAACAACCCGCKAAAGTCTGTTTGGATATAACACCATTTAATATCCTTTCCATCCTTTCCTCATCTCCCCTTTATTCTTCTTTCCTTTTTCATTCCTTTTTGTGCGTRTGTGTGTCTTTTTCTTGTCCTGTTCTCTTGTTCCGCCCTCTCCCGTCTCTGCTCCCAGTCTGACACTCGTGGCGGGGCACGGGCTCCCGGAGCTCCCGGCCGTGGGAGCGGGCGCGGTGCCCGCTCTCCGCCGCCCGCGGGGCTGCCCCGGGAGCGCACATCGTCATCCCGCACCCCAGGGGCAGCGGGCAGGTGCCCGGGCGGAGGAGGAGAGGCGGGAGAAGCAGGAGAGGGCGGCCGCAGCTGCATTGCGGATGGAGCCGCTGGCTCCCGGGGAGGGGCGGCCCCGTGATGCCGGGGGGGCGGTGAGGCCGCGGAAGGCRGCGTGGGCGGCGCGGGGCACCGGGGGCGCGGAGCCTCCGCCCCGCCGCGGCAGGGAGGGACAGAGGGACAGAGGGAGGGAGCTCCGGCCGCCGTGTCCCGGCGCGGGCAGCGGAGCGTCGAGGGGCGGTGAGTGCTGCGGGCGGGGGTGCGGCGTCCTCCCGCTCCGGGGCAGCGKCTGCCCTCCCCGGGGGCGCGGAGCCGCCGCGGGGAGGTGCGGGCATGGGGCAGGCGTTGCTTGCGGGCGGCCGCGGAGCCGGGCTCTCACCTGCGCCCTCCGCTTCGCCCTGTCCACGCCGCTCGGCTCAGTCGCACCGGGAGCTTCCCGCGCTGCTGCCGTCCGGGAGCTGCCGCGTTCCGGCARCCGGTGCCGCTGCTCCCGACCTGGAGTTGCGGGGGAGCCGGGCGGGCGGCTGGGAAAGCTGTTTGCTCGGGGTTCTTGTAGGTGTCATGCAGAGTTTAGCACTTTTAGAGCGGCCGCTTGGCTGTGGATACACTCTTGGTTGGGAGGCAAAGCAAAAAGGCGTGACGTGAAGCCATGGCTATAAAAAGTAAAAAAGCTCTCAGAGAGGGTTTGCCCAGCGCCCCGTGAGCGAGCCTTTGGCCCGGGACTGAAGCTGTCAGGGTGCTTTGTGAAAACAAACAATCGCAATTTCATGAAAAAAAAAAAATCTCATTTGTCAGGTTAATTTGTGCGTGTAGCAGGAGCAGGGCTGTAGTGGCGCCCTCTGAACCCACGCAGAAGGGGTTCCTTCTCCGTGCTGAAGCGCTCAGCGCTGGGACTGACGCGCTAATGCTGCGTTTGTAACGGGACCAGCGAAGCTGATGTTGCAAGAGTAGCGAAGAGGCATCTGAAAAGAGACCAGAGGGMATGGGGACAGTCTTATATCGCATGCGGTTAGACGGCTTCTGGAGCTCTCATAAACAACCAAAAGGAATGTAAAGAACAAGGTATAATTTAAAAAGAAAATAACTCTTGTAGTAAAGGCTGTTGACATAAATTCAAGTCACGGGTGTTTCCTTTTAATACCTCAGCCTAAGTGAAATGTAAATCTGTGTTATTCTTGAACATGAGGAAAGTGGTTCTGGGTTGTGGATGTGGCTTTCTATGTTGTTTGAACTGTTTAATGTGTAACGCTGAGATTGGGAGGCTTAATTCTGAGTGAAATTTCTGATGTGGCTACATTTAACAATTTATAAATCAGCACTAAGTTCAAAGAAGCTGCACTGAAGAAAGCTGGTTTGACAGACTTGTGTTTCATTAAAATTCCCACTTTCTAAAAACACATCAGTTAGTTTTAATGTGCATAAGATAACATATTAAAATAATTTGCTGCTTATGTGTAGGCCACAGGACCTGTCCTGTCCTTTCCTGACTTTAGTTCTCTTTTCCAAAGACTATTGAAAATGCCGTTTCTCTAGGTCTCTTTGAGAGCATCTGGAAGACAGTCAGGGACAGATGTTATGAAAGTCACTTGAGGACATCATACTGTGCTTTGGGAGCAGGTGATTTTCTTAGGTACAAGATGTCCATGACTTGTTCCTGTTTCAGCTGTACTATTGTACTATTGGCTTTATTTTGGAATGACTCACTTTCTCTTAAGACCATTGGTATAATAATAGACAATAGTTTAAGACTTTAAAAAAAATCCAGCTTTATGTGACTGSTTAATTTTGTGAGATCTCTTCTGACTTGAGATTCAGAACAACTGTAGAGATTTTTTTTTGTTAAATTATTGGATGTTTCATTGTTTTTGTGGCACTAATCTGGAGTAATGCAAGTTTTCTGGTGAGATGGTATGGGCTCTAATTCATCACTTCTTTGTCTCCTTGGAACARATTAAGTCTTAATATTGTCAGGGGCTTGCCTTTGTAAAATAAGGAATTTAGAGCATCTTTAGCAACTACTGCATTATTTCTGATACTTTATAATTTATTTTCCTGTACGGTACAAAATACCAGAAATTCCAGCTGTGGTTGGGCACTTGGATGCCACATTTGTCTTCCCACATTGTGCATTTTATGACAAGGGGGAGTAGTGGGAGGCTGACAAAGTGATAATACTCTGACATAGTACTTCTATAGGCTATAAATCACACCAGGTTACCATATATTACAGCAGTCATATGTA
Organism: Alauda arvensis; assembly: GCA_902810485.1. Taxonomy (NCBI): domain Eukaryota; kingdom Metazoa; phylum Chordata; class Aves; order Passeriformes; family Alaudidae; genus Alauda; species Alauda arvensis. Next base: position 112,421 of record CADDXX010000269.1, on the reverse strand, counting down.
GTGTGTCTGTCACAGCTGGCCGTAAGTGCTGGGGGGAGGGGTCTAGGAGTGCTGCAATTAGGCCCTCCATCCAAATCCACAAGAGAACAACAAAGTTTTTATTTGGATCCTATTGAAATATTAATGTGGACAATAGAGAAAGGGATAAATTTAATGACTAGATTGCTATTGATACTGRAGTTTTTATTGAATTAAAGAATTCAGTTGAAGTAGAAAATCCCATGCTTTCCATTCTTTGTAATTCCTTAGGTCAGTGTGTTTTGGGTGAAATAACTTTTCATTTATGTCTTCCTGACTGCTTTAAACTTTAAAGTAACTCATTGGTTTATCACACTCAATTGATAGTTAATCAATATCCCAGATGTATTCAGAATTTAATCAGGAAAAGAAAGAATTTTAGTTTCGTTTGAACAGCTGCAAAACTACATTAAATTGATTTTTATTCATAGCAGTCTACCTTCTCCAGCTCTATTTCATTAGACTGAGAAGTAAATGTGTCGATAATATAAAATATATCCTAGAATTTCTTACTTTAATAATATGGAAAAAAAATCTTGTTTCTTCATTTACTTTCTTCTGTGCTTGAGACTTTTACCTGACAGAGGTTGAAACCAGGGCTGAATGCCTTGTGAAGGAGATGCAGAAKATGAGCTAGAATGCTAATACTCACACAGATCAYAGGTTTCAGTCTGCTAYGATGGATTGTGCTGATGTRAAAGTTACTCTTCCTTTCAGAAGCAAAACTGTTCATGAGCTAAATATATTCAATATCTTCTTTGAGCTGTTAGTTTATCATAAGCATAGAATGCCTGTCAGAGCTGTGCCCTCAACTCAAATTACCACATACAAGGAAGGTACCCAAATAATATAAGAAGTGGTTCTCACATTTATTTTTATTCACAGTCCATGGGCAATTCTAAGTAGAGCAAATTTGCCATTTAAATTTTGGTTTCATCTGGCCAGTWTTTCTTAATTGTGTGTATTAGACCACTTGGAAATAATTTGTGTATGACAAGTAGAAAATTACTTTTGTAATATATGAGTATCCACTTTAACTTTCATGTGGTTGACTGGTTTGTGGATATATAGTAGCTTTCTTAACATTYATGTATGAAAACCAAGTCTCTCTTTCCTCAGTTGTCCTTATYTCCTCTGTTGTATATTTGGCAAAGAGGTTCATATCCAAGTTGAAGTTGAGGTCTTTGAATGATGTGAATAATTCATTATTCCTCCTATTCATATATGAATATAGAACCWATATAAGATTTCTTCTGTGATAGAAACTTGGGGGAGAAATAAAGGAAATATTCATCTGGATGGTCAATGTAAAGTAGCAGTGGGAAAAGCAAAATGTAACCTTATGTTGCCTGTGTAGAAAGGTTCTGAAAGATCTGATAAAAATAATAGTGTAAACTCACACTRATTTATGATGAGATGAAATGTTCTGATCACTCATCTTCAAGAAGAAATWACTGAAATTGGGTCAGGTATTGTAAAAGGCTAATAGGATGGTCTGGTCATAAGGAATAAAAGAGGTCCTGATTTGTTTGACTAAGTGAAATGAAAGCTATATAGGACATAGACTCCATCTGCMAACTCAGGAGAGCATCTACAGAAGGGAAGCAGAGGCTTTTGGTAAAGGACATTGTTGTGAGAAGAACAACTGAGTACTACCCTTAAAAATTGTCTTGTAGAAATTTGGAGAACACCCTCCTGTTGGAATRCATGGGTTCCAGTGGCAGCAGAGAGTGGTTGGGAAGTACTGCAGAATGTTTGAGATGGAGTTTGTCTGTTTTTCCAGAAGGGATTATATGTGCCCTGGAAGTGTTTGCATTTAGCTTCTGTCAAAGCTTTGAATGTTATGCCAGGCAGCATGCCAGTCCAGCTCTCTTTCAGGCTGTTTATAGTGAAGCTTCAGAAACTCCTCATTTTTTTTTTTGGTGCTTGCCAATGTTCAACCCCTCTTGAGTGACTGTACTTCTATGTCAGCTTTAAGCTGCTTGTTGCTCCTGAGCAGGCTAAAGCTGCATTGTGTGCAGCCTGCCTTTCTATTCTTGATCCYTTTGCCTTTGCTTCAGCAGCTCTCTGGACTTCTGAAGTGAGACAAAAATCTCTTCTGCTCTCTCACTCCTCAGCCTGTGCTGAAGTCTGGCTCTTCTTCTGAATGACCTTACACAATCTTATAAATTTCTCCTGAAAACACATAATATTAAAAATGTTTTCAAATGGGAGCAGTTTTGTAAAGAAATATGAAAAAATGGGCAATGTAGAGTTTTTTAGATATTCTTCTCTCACCCTCACATACAAAGGGCATTGAGGAAAGTGRATGTAGCAGTTTRTGGAGCTGAAATTCTGCTAAAAAGGGTAGACTTTAAAATAAAAGACAAGCTTAGAAGAGCTTTGGTCTGGTGAATCTTGTTGGCTTTTTTGCCTCTTGTTGTGTGTAAGAATRTAATTTTGCTTTTGTAAATAGCTGTGGGACATGCCAGCTTCTTTGGTGGAACTACTCACATTTTATAATAGCACAGGCTTCTGTTTAGCTCTCTGTTGTTCCTTAGAGATGTCTTTTGGATGAATCCATTAGCAAGCATAGCAGAGTATGTGCTGTACTCTTCCTGCTTCAGGTCAGGATGTCAAAGTTTGGCAAACACTGCTCTGTCCCTCTGTATTTAGGTAGCCTGTATACTTTGGGACCACTTGTTTGTCTGTTTGGGTAAAAAAGAGTTTTACTTCTATTGTAATGTTGTTTAGTAGAAACATACTGATTCCAACTGGAGAAAGGTAAGTCTTTCTTTCTTTCCTGGCCGAAGACCAGTGATGGTGGTAGCAGCATGGAAGTGGAAATCCAAAAGTCATCAAACATTTGAGTTTGAAATGGGGCATGTTCACCCTGGCCAGAGTTAAAATAGCTGTGAGACCCATATTTATGCCATGGTTAGGAAATTTGGATCACTTTTTCCATTATTTTTATGAAATTATTTGCCTCCACTCTGACTTTTTGCATCCTTAGTCTTGATTACTGACCACTYCTTCGGTTTTATTTTTATTTAAGTAACTTTTCCCTTTTGCTTACTATTCACTTTATTCTGCCTACTCTTATGTCTTTTAGTGTCTGCAACTCCAGAGGCAGGGAAAGCTTAAATTTGTATTTTTAAGCAAATGCATCTGCTGGGTGAAAATTCTAATTGTGTGAGGCCTAAYAGAATTGAAGTGGACATGGGCAGCTTACAAGTACTTGGTTTTTAATAATACTTCTGGACAGAAATTTCATGGAGTCTTTAGTATTATTTAATATAGCTTAAAATTTCAGCTAGGTTGTAAAATTATTTAGTTTAAGGTAAACTGTCTGAAGGAGAAAATAAACAGATGGTTTTTGTCTCAAATAATTTACTATATGGGGTCTTTACTATGCTAAGATTAAACTGTGTTATCTATCAGAAATGCATATAGTTCTGTTGACGTTTTTTATGTCCTTGGGAAGGAAAAATGCCATTTTTTAACGAGGAAAAAAAGGCATTTATTTACTATTTTTAATTTTAAAAACTATTAATTATATCYTATATTTATTGCTCTTTGTCTTTTCTTTGTGTTTTTCTAAGCTTGATGCTTTGTTTTGTTTGTTTATTTGAGGAAAGAAAAGTGAGGAGAAGCCTACCCCAGATCAGTCAGTAACAATTTTGTTATTATGTTATCTGCTGCCTTAATGCATGCATAGTTTTTATAGTCCTATTTTGAAATTAGCCAATATAATAAGAAAACTAATCAGACATCAATCTTCTTTTTTTTTTTTCTTTTAATGAACATTATAGAAATATGTTTCTGGGTGCTGAGAGTTTTCTTTTAAAAATGTGCTGCTCAGAGTTCTTTGATTGAAAAGGCTTCTCCTGCTTTGATTGCAAGGGGACCTGAAGTATAGGAAGAATATGAAGTATTTCATATTCCCCCAAGTCGAGTTCAGTTTTGTCAATGAAGACAGATGTATTCTCCCATTGACTTTAATATGTGTAAGACTGGATTCCAGTAGTCCAGTGACTATATAATATGGGGGTGTTCCTCCAGTTAGATAAATACAAAAAAGATTGATCTTCAAATAATTAAGGGCAGATCAAAACGTTTTGAGAAATCCACTGCAGTGACAATGTGATTATGTGGATTATCAGTTGCATCATACTAAGGATGATGGATAGAAACCCCAGATAGAAACAGTTGTAACAATATACCTTTTGTGGTCTCTGAAATTAATTTAATAAATGTTTTGGAGATTGACTAATACACAGATAGTGACCTTTTTGTTTAGGTCAGTGCGAAGTCAAATATATCTTGGAGATTAGTATTGATCAGAATAAAGCCAAAATCAATCTTGGATTTTGAGGGTCATTAGGCTTGGAAATGGGATGCAATACTGCAAATGTTGGGTTCTGGAASGCTTTTACAGTAATTATGGAAAAATAATCTTTTACATAGATGCAGTGTCTAAAAGAACCAGATAAACTTCTAAAAGATTAGTTATTTAAATAAGTAATAAATTCAGYTCTTTCAGCTTTCCTTAGTATGAGAGATGTTATCCAACAGTCTTRAAGTTGGTATTAAAGTTCCCTTTTGCTTCAGTGCTGGAGGGATTTTGCCCTCCCTGTTTGGAAGTCATAAACTGGTGTTTAGGGAAAGGCTA
>CADDXX010000269.1:0-107469 GCA_902810485.1 Alauda arvensis | reverse complement strand
GTATCTCATTTAAAAATAACGTGATGGAAATTTTTAAGGATCTTGCCTGGAGGTTTTCAACATAAATATGTCTCTGAAGATATGAATTGACTGAAATGTCTATCCTGTATTAAGTGAAATAGCGCAAACAGTATTTTGTCCAAGGTTCCTCTGTAAAAGTTATAGTTTTCCCCCTTATTTTCAGAACCTGTTAAAAAATCAARGTTGTTTTGTTTATTTTCTGCACAAAAGCAATCTTCTGATATAACCTTTTCTGCAGAGAGCATTGGATGATATTCTCCACAATTAATTGATACAACTGCATTGATATCTGTAATTAAACTTTGGGCTCTCACCYAGCCTTATATACTGAAGGTTCAAAAACTATATGTAAACTGATGGATTGTGCATTTATATTTATTTTAAAATGGATACATATTTCTAATCTAAATGATGTGTTTGAATGCAAATAGAAGTCTCTATTACACGTGCATGTGTATGATTCAGGGACCATGAACCATTGTCCTTGAAAATGAAAGCCCTATAGAAATGCTAGCTATTGATATTGGAAATGATCTTCAAAGCTACTCCATTTAAAGATATTTAACTATTAATAATGAGCTACATTCCAGATACATTAGTTCATATTCTGAGAGATCAAAGTGCCAAGATTATAGATAGCAGTTCTCAGGCTATGAAAGTCCTTTTACCTGAGCAGCTCTTCTTATCTATCAATGGACTTCTCTTGAATTTCTCATAATAGTTATCCTCAGAGAAATCTGTGGTGGGTATATTAAGAAATTCACCTTATTTGTACCTGAAATAACACTTTGAAATGTATTAGCAAAAATTGCTTTGGATTTAAGGCAGGCTCAGCCAAAAAAGGGCAACAAATCACTAAAAACCCCTCATAAATGTTTTTCAGAGCTGACTAGTGAGTCCCAAGTGCCTGTGAGTTTTTCACATCGATTGGTTCAGAGTATGGAATTCAAATGCTAATGTATTTAATATGCAAGAGCTTTAATGCAGAAAAAAAAAAAAAGTATATTGAAAAGTGATGCAGCCACCTGATTAATTTATTTAATTAGTTTTGAAGACCCCACTCAAAACGGGTCAGGCCTGCCCTTTTTTGAGCTGACTTTGAGAAAGTTTGGCAGCAGTAGGTAACTTGACCTATATTTTTGAACTGGGRCTTTAGAAACTGGGCTGAAGGAAAAATCTTATAAACTTCTTTCTATGCATGGAAATATTAAAGTTTGGACACTGACGTAATCTCATTCCAAGAATTCATATATTAAATGTGTGGCTGAGTTGGAGGCTGCTTTATCTCTTCATCTGAGAGTTTTAAGTGAAGTTCATTATAATCTTATCTGTGTAAGAAACAGAGGAGGCTCAACTTGCATTTAATCAGGTGTGTGTCCATAAAAAAAAAAGGTATTTTATGTCTGAAAAATGAGATTTTTAATGATTTGTGGCTTTTTTCAGTAATGGAATTGAGTATTTTAGAAGTAAGACATGATTTTTCTTCTAAAAAGATAAAGAATGTTACAGGACTGACACTGTGTTGCAAAGTGCTATTGCTTTGATTGGTGTCACAAGTCTCCAATAGTGTTTTGCTTGAACTCTGCCTCTGGCTATGTWAATATGCTATAGTTTCTCAGAAAACAGATCACTCAGTCCAGATCCTTTGCCTATTGTGGAAAGGACCTGTTCATCACAGAAGGCACAAATTGTCTGACTTTTGCATCTGAAAGATTTAGGGAAATTTCAATCTATTCTTAATTTAAAAAAAAATAATCTTTGTAGCATTACTAAAAGCATGACATTGGGGATGCCTAGTGACTTGATGTACTGCTTTTTTAACTACTGTCATAACTCTGCTTTTCCCAAGTGGGAAGATGTCTACCAGAATACAAAAAAAGTTTGAGAAAGAAGAGGTATTTACCCTTAGTTAYTGCAGGTTTTCTTTTGCTGATCTAGATTGTCATCTCTTAATCTTTCCAGGCCTTTCAAAATCCTCTGCTAAGTCCCAACAGCTATTATTTGCTAAGATTTCTGCGTAAAAGAAATACCTGTTGTGTTCAAAAAAAGAAGATTTATACTTGGGATTTTTGGCACTGGCTACCACTAGTACTCTGTTGTAATTCAGTATTTTACATGCTGACATATTGAGGCTTTACAAGYTCACATCCTGTGAGCATATACAAGAACCACTTGAAAACTGAGGAAGGTGGATGTGGAAATCATCCAGCACACAGAAGATGATGGCATGATCTGAACAGCTGGTGCCAAAGACATTATGAAACTTTGCTCTAGRTGGGGTCCTCTTGGACCACTTTTATATTCTCTTTACACCATTTGCTTTCTAGGCAAACCTCTTCCAAGTAACAAATTGTAATGTAGTTTTGTGGTTATGCATTAGAAAAATGTAGTGGTTTTCAGGTAGTTTTGCCTGCCCCACTCAAGTTGCCCCACTCAACACTTGAGACTATCAGTTTTTTCTTCAGCTTTCCAAAAGAAGCTTGTCAAGACATGAAGAGAGCATCTTAACTCTCTGTCATGATGGCAGCCGCTTTGGTGACCTAGCTGCCAAGTGAATTTGCAGATTCATTTGAAGCAAACTTATTTGGGGAAAAGAGCAAGTATTTTACACAGTCTTGCTATAATCAGCTTTGTAGTGTCAATTGTTTCTATCAGAGTAGAAGTTTTGCTCATGGGTAGCAGTGATATTACATGACTGCCATCTGAATTCTGCAAGGTCTTTGTGTATTCTTGAGGCACAACTTGTCATAAAAGTGCTACTGATGAAACAAAAGCCCTCTCCTATTTCTTTTTGTGCTAACTGCCAAATAAGAAGTACAGACAATGAGGCGTAACAATACTTACTGTAATAATGTAAAAGTAAAATCAAACTATTCAACTAAAGTAATTAGAATCTTTTTGTTGCTTAACTTCTGTGATTTTTTTAAAGTTTTTTTTTGGTTTTTTGTGGTTTTTTTTTTTGTGTAATACTGTATTTAGCCTTACAAGCAGTTTCCAAATGCAGTGTCCTTATATGGTCTGAACCACAGCTCAAGCATGGCAGGCAGTTGCAATTCAGCACATGTRGTGTGGGAAGAGTGACTTTGGGAAAAATCAATTTGTGTGGCATTTTAAAAAATAACTTCTGTAATTCTTTTTTTTTGTTACTGCCTCATGAACAAAGGAGACTTTCTTTTTTAAATATAAATGGAAATGTATGCTAATAAGTAAAAAATTCTTTCACACACTCCAAAAGGGGGTTACAGTACCAAGACGAACCGAGATTCTGGCTTCAGGCTTCATCAGCTGAAGGATGCTGTTTGGAAAAAATTCTGCCTCRGGTCACAGCTAAAACATTTAGTTAACTAGTCTCATTATAAAGCTTTAYAGACTTCCAAGAGAAATTAATAATTCAAAAGGACATCTGTTAGTAAATAATTTAAATAACCATTTTTAAGCTAACAGTCATTAGTTACCTGTGTAACTAACATTTCTGARGAACAGTTCTCCAATAGAAAAGAATGTGTAGCAAGACTACAAGAAGAGAATAAGTTAACAGTCTTCAATATATGAAAATAATATTCAATGATTTATGCTTTACTACCTTCTTTAATCCTCATTTTTAGCATTTGACCATCAGGGTATGTTGTGACAATGAATTGCACAAAACTAAGTTAAAAAACCCCTGATACTTGCATTTGAGAATTGTCAGTAATTTTATTAAATGGTCTCTAGTTTGTGGGCCTCAATTTTTCTTTCGTACCTTTGATTTTATGGATCTCTGCTCTAGCCACTCTGTGTACTTTTCTCTTTCATGATGAAAGATACTTTTTTAAATGTAAAAGTCACAGTATAATYTTTTAGCATCCATGTTATTATGCCCTAATGTCTTTTCTAGTTCTTCTCTCTAATGCTGTAAAACAAATAACAACCAGAATTCGAGCTACTTTCATAAAGTCACACTTTGAGGATTCTTGCTTTGCTATTGGAATATTTTCCAATTAAATCTTCTCCCACTCTGTCCCATTGTCAAAACCAATAGATTTTTCTCTGCTGTTGGATATCAAGGAGGCATTTTCAGATAGCTGTTCTTGATGACTCTAAAAAGCCATTCTTATAAGCTGGTATAGAAGCCATCTCTGTWTATATATATTTTTGTATTACATCAGTTTATGTTTATAGGCAGTGAATTTCACCTGTAATTCCACTTTCCACACTTTTGTGAGAGCCTTCTGCAACTGTCATGATTCTGAATTATTAGCAGGTATGTTTTTCCTTCAGTATCAACTTTTGAAAAGTTACCTTTTCTTCACTTACACGTGAAAGTATAAATACCCCTATCTACACTTAGATTAAATGTATTATATTTTAGAGGTAATTTATCCATATTTTATATTTATACTTATGTGATATGTTGTAATGAATGAATACATTTCCTTTCTWGATGCAATATATCCTCTCATTCCTATAAAATTGCTATCTTTTATCATGTTCTTTGTGCTACTGTTAAACACACATGCAGCAGATATTCATAACAGGTCTATTTATGTGGAATAAAATACCATTTTACACAGAAGTAAAATGTGTGTATATGGACATACATGAATTCATATACAATCATATTTGGTTTTATCATCAATATAAAAGCACAATCATGTTTAATCTTAGCCTTACTGGTAATTTTCATATATACTGCTTAATGCTTACACTTCTAGTTTTCTAAAATTGTCAGAGACTTCCTAATTTTGTAGCCATTTGTTCTGCTGCTAAAATTATATCAGTGTTCATGAGAGCTCATTGTGGGGCCCCCAAATCTAAGAATTACACAGAGATGCTTAAAAATAGCAGCTGGCACCAAAATATAGTTTTTAATAATCCCACATCTGCAAGGCAGATTCACCTGGAGACAGTGATTTTTTTTGGGTGGGGGACCTGGAATATAAAATGAAATTATTTTTATGAAGTTTAAAGTTTGTAAAGCTCTGGCTTTGTGGCTTTAACTTTTGCTGCAGTGGGATGGAGTGTGATTTACAAACTATTCACTTCAATTTTGCAAGTTTTTGGAAAAAGCTGTCTGGTAGAGGAGTTCCACAGCTGGAAAATATCACTACAGCTCAGTCTGCACAGATCAGTGACATTCCATTCCACCTGTTTCGTTCCACCTGCTGTTGTATCTTGGGAAGATTTAGTCCCAGAAATACCAGAAGTGTTCATACCTTCTTGAAGTAGTGCCCTGTAGTACAGGAACTGCATAAGGACAAGCAATAATGCATGTGTGCATTCATCACAGGTGCCAACACTGCCATGGAAGCAGTGTTCAAAAGCAGGGGGATTTGCTGAAGGCACGGGGGTGTTCTGTGGGATTTGTGAATCCTCACCTGGGAGAAAGTCTGGCATGCCCTGCACTTACAGAGCAGAGCAAGAGGGACCTGCTGGCCATGGCACTGCGTGCTGTCCATGGGCCTGTGCTGAAGAGCAATGTTAGACCCAGGTCAGAACTGGTCGTGTGCTATGAAGGGTTGTGATTTGAAGTATTTTGTTTGTGASCTGTTGTTTGTATGCAGTAGCAATGCCACTTGATGTCATCCCTGGAGCCTGTCAGATATGAGAGGGCCCCACTGGTGTTCCATATGGTTACTCCTTGGGGGTAGTAGGTTTGGATGTGATTCCACACTAGGAATTGATAAGCTCATTTAAAATATGGCTCTTAGCCTGTGGTGGGTAAGGRCATCCTTGTTTGTTGTTTTTCTTGCAGTTGAGTACAACAAAGAGCCTCTGTTTGTTGAGTAAACTCAGTAAAGAGTTCAGCTGTGTCTGAACAACAGTGTTAAGGACTATCAGGCTCTCCCAACAACCCAGAAAGGATTATACCATTTTTTTTCCAGCTGAGAGGCTGTGTTAACAAAATAAATAAAATTGAAGGAAAACAATTACCTCCTTGCTTAAATCAGCTTGGAGAGTTTTTAAAAAATGTGTTTGAAGCCTGGACGTCACTTTTTAAATCTAATTAGGCCTGGAAAGATGTGTGTGAGATTGAGCCAATGTCACCCAGTCAGCCTTGCACCACAGTGCTTCCAGTAGAAAGTTGTTGCAATAAGAAGCAGAGTTTGGATTAGTTTCTCTTGCTATTTTTTAAAAATTTTATTTATTTTGGGTTTTGTGGGTTTGGTTTGGTTTATTTTTTTCTTTTCTTCAGTGAAGTGCCTCTTAAATACTATTTATATGCTGTGACATCCTGTGTGATATTAATTATAATTAATGTTGAATTAGGGTGCATCTGCATTTAATTTTAAAAAGAATGAGCTGGAAAGCATTGCTTAGGCTTGTAATTGAACTTTGTTATCATGCTAAAATATGTTGCTTCATGTTTGGAGAAGAACCAAATGTTTGCATGTGTCTTGAAATGGTCCCATTTAATGGATGTGAGTGCTTTTATYTGAGTTCCAGTTTAAACAGTGGTGGCAAGGCTAAGTCTGAAGATTTTGATAACAGTCAGAATTCATGTAGAAATTATCTTTTCTTGATTTAATCTTGCCTGTCAGCTATGAAGAGTTGTGCCTCGTGGTTTGCTGTTCATTAATTAGCTTTTGTCTGGTAAGCACAGGATGGAAAGTTACTCATGTAGGCAAAGTCAAAACCTCAGAGGGCTGAGGTAGTTCCAGTTCTTACCCGTGGCAGCAGAAGGAGCCAGGATGCAAAAAATGTTGCCTGTCTTTTTCCATGATGCTATTTTCTCTATAACTCCTCTTCTGAAGGCAAAATTTCTGGGAAAAGTAGACAAATTCATGTGAAGTTTAGTTCCTCTTGTCCAAGAATCTTGATTTATGTGGGAATACTTTTTGTTTGTTGGTGTTAGAAATAACCAAAATAATTAAGACAGAGGAAGACTCTGTGAGTGTTTATCTGTGAGATATAATTAAAAACTAAACTTGTGATTAAAATTTATTATTGAGTTGGGTTGGTAAGAAGAGAAAGGATCTACCATTTTTATTCCTTTTTTCCTTTTAAGTTAGAAATTATTTTCCTGTATGGATGAGCAGTTTTCTGCAAGAGGTGTTTTTTCCCTGCATTGTATGCTGAAACCTRCATGAAATGCACCAMATCTGCTGAAACAGACTTGCTATTCTGTRTGCTTCTGCTTCTTTTAGCCTTAAAATTGAATACATTAGTTGAAGGTATAAGGTGACAYATCCTTGTGGTCCTTTCTACATAAGATTTACATCCACCTTCATTTTAATTCAACCAGAAGTTGTACAGAAAGTGTTGTGCACTTAAACTCTGGATGARATCTGAACTACTTTCCATTTGTAAATTGTTTTTGTTACAGGTTTTTCTCTGGCTTTAATACAAATTAGGACTAAAACCTTCTGAACTTTAATCCTGTTAGAACATTTTGTTACCTCATGTGGTTAGCTGACTTCCAGTTAAACATTATGACAAGTTTGCCAAATTTCTCTGTCCCTGGTATCTCTTAGGGGCCAGTGTTGCACCACTGGTCCCTCTTCAGTCCCTTGCTGTGAAAAATGTTTCATTTCTTGGTTGCTCTAAACCACAATGTCTTGATTTTAGCATTTTTGTTGTCCTGTTGCCTGTGGCACTACAAGAAGTTTCTGGGGCAGCACATTTACTCAGGAGCCCTGTGTTGGAAAGCCCTGAACTGCTCCAGTGCCACTCCGCTGTTGCTGCAGGCAGAGCTGAGGGGACAGAGCTGAGGGGACAGAGCTGAGGGGACAGAGCTGAGGCAGGGACCCTTGCTGCAGCTTGAGGGGGCCGAGCAGTGGCCAGAGCTGCACTTGTGTTAAAGCTCAGTCACCTGAGCAGTGCAGAAACACCTCTGGCAGCTTTTGCACCAGCTGTTCTCCACAGGCACTTGAGGGAACTCACGGGAGCCATCTGTGTGTTGTGTGCCCGAAGGTGCAGAGCAGTGGCCCGTGGTCTGGCCATGCTGTCCTCCCTGCAGCTGCCTGAGGTGGGGCCAGGACCCTCCAGGGCTGCCTGTGCCTCTCTGGCTGGCAGAGATCTCCCTGCCATTTAATTGGCATCCCGTTTTCCCCCAGGCCGTGGCCGGCTCCCTCGTCTCCCTGATGCCTGCAATGCACAGCACGTCCCTCTGCAGCACCACACTGCCYGGGACTTGTCATGCTGGCCTGCTGACAGTGTCCCTCTGGGGGTCCTGTCAGCARTGCTGTCCTCGGGATTGTTTCTCAAGACATGGTTATCAGTTTAATTTGCTTAAAATTTGCCATRAGGAGAAATAGGCTATGAGGTCTTTCTTCCTGGGAGGAATTTGCACCAGGCAAAACCTGTCACAGAGCATTAGCTGCACAATATCACTCTGTGCTGCTRAGAAAAAGAGCAAGTGAAACTAAAATAGTTTATGTCACTGTTAAAATTTTACTCCATTATTCTGTACATTACTTGTGCTTTTGGGAAGACAAAATTCTTAAGGAACCAGGCTGATMTGGTTGGTGCTTTAAATCCTGAAATCTCAGGTCTCTGACACCTTTGGCTCTGCTGTACAGTTTTGTTGTTGCATAAAATCRTGAATTTCAATGGCAAGTAAGAAGAAAAGGAGCTCTCAGCCTATGGAGAACTTCTCCCATATAGTGGGAAGCCACAGAGTAGATGGATTTAATACACCAGGGTCAACTTGCTGACACTGATAAAGGCTTCTTCTGAGCCCTTGAAGTCACCTTTAATGATCTGATCAGTTTTAATACTTGGTGGGTGTTATGCAAATSTAGAGAYTGAAATAATTMATGTTRTATGATCTAGAGCCACTGTATCTAATACTTTTGACTAGATCTGGCATGAGATAATGTTTGCCTACTTGGACTTTCTAGAAGCACTGTTTGTCTGCTGAGTGCTCACAAGRGCTAAGCATTCTTTAGTTTTCCCCTGGAATCTCTTAAATTGCTTATTGTTGAATCAGTCCTGGGGAAAGAACACTACTTCATAACCTAGAGAACATGTATTAGTTCTAAAGGATAAATATGTGGTCTTGAAACGGTCTCTTTTTGAAGAATTTTCATCTAATATTTAATACTCAATGCAAATTTAATAACTAGAATTTATTTTGTTTGAATGGGCATCACACCTGAAGAGTAGCATAAATAACCAGTTATTGGTGTTTTATAGGAGKATTGGGAGAGAGTGGATCTGTGAGGCTTGGGATGTTTTATTGTTTTCTTTTTCTCAAATCCATGATAAAACTGATGGTTTGCACATTAGACAGATTGTGTTAAGCTGCCATCTGATCAAACCCTGTCAATGWTTACAGTAAAGCAACTTCATCATTTGCAAATATTATAAATTATTAATAGTGCTCACTTCTGGATTCAGTAAGGATTCACCACCAAAAACACCCTGTACAGAAGTATTCTTTAGCAATTCCATGTCTGATGTTCTGTTTTATATTTGTTAACATTTTTTTCATTAAAAAACTTATATACTATTAAAATAATCAGACAACCTTAAAAACATTTCAATTATTGGCTGTTAAGATATTGCCTTTTTTATATAATTGTCTGTATTGTTGACCTTTCTGTGACACTTGCAGAATCAGTGTCACACTAAGTACAGATCTGTGGGTCATCCTTTTTTGGTTGGCTGGTTTTGTTTTAACAGCAGCATTAGCCTTGTCATTTTACATTGCTTTACTTTGTAACTGTTTGGACCTTTCCTTTGTTAAGGCAACASTGGGGGAGCTCTGTTGGCATTTTTAATATTTTGGGATGCATTCTTTCTGTTTCTGAGGATTTRAAGATGTTGTTCAATTAGTTTTTATTTAATAACTTATTTTTCAATAACTAGAGCATAATAATGTAAAGCAGTGGTACATCATTCTACTCCCTTTATGTGTGGGAGAGATACCTTTTGAACACTTCTGCCTTTTGTCTCCTAAAGAAGACTTTATCAAAAGGTGAAAGCTTTTAACTCTGAACTCATTTCTTGATAAGTTAGGTGTGCCTTCTATTAAATGTGGGAGCATCAGCAGAGAGTGTGAATTTGTGAAAGGTGGTGCTTTCAAGACCAGACTAGCCAGGAGAGTTTCAACCATAGCCTTAAGAATTCCAGTTTGGTTGGGGGTTTTTGTTTGGGATTTTTTTGTGTCTAATGAAATAGATCCAAATAGATCTGTGTTTCTTTAAGTGTAAATTGAGCAACAATTAGTCTTTTTCTCAAGTCTAGCTAGGTTGGTAAATTGGGTTGCATTTAAAACTGGAATATAGAAAGAGTAATGTTGAAGTGTTTTAGGATCTGTTCTGTGAATTCTCTTTGAGGTAATTAGAACAGACAACTCCTGGCCCTGAAATCARCACAACTACAGAAGGGATTTTGGTTACTAAGAAATATCACAGCTATAGAAATGTTTCCTTTAGAAAACAGATTGGCTCCTCTTAGTTAAGAGGAGAATTTCTTTAAAATATATTATATTTTAAAAGGGGTAATGTATATTCCAGTCAAGTGKATATTTTTATTACATTATCGAAACATTTGGGCATATTTAAGATTATTGGAAATATTTTTGCATTTTGGATATTGGCAATATTTTGGATTATTTTACTGCATTCTTTTTATGTTTCTTTTTAATGTTTATAAATAAGCATTATATTGTTTTAACTTCTTAATTAAAGTAAGTCCCATTATTTCAAGTATTCTGTCATGAACTTCTAAAGAAATTGTTTTATTGCTAATGTTTCAATACAGTTCACTACTATTCTTAACCTTTCTCTGTCATTCTCAGGTGGTAATTTTTTTACTCAGGGAACTGAGCTTGGGTACTACAACTGAATATTGATACAATTAGTGCAAGCCCAGTCTAATTTTGTTTTTTAATGGTTTTCTTTCCTGAGCTGAATCATAGTAAAGAAAAAGCACTGTGAAATAAATCCAATAACCTGATGAAAAACAACATGTCAGTTGGTAAGAGCAGGGTGCTRATAATACCATATCATCATCAAGAGTGTTTACTCATCAAGAGTAAATCTTRTGAAATTTCTTATTTGGGGCAAGTAGTATCAACATCTTTGGAAAATGTAATAAAAGAAATTGTTAAATATTTAATTACTTGGGTGTCACCATCATTTTGGGAAATTTTTTCATTACCTGTGGTATTATGGATTGACATAAAAACATTTATTCCTGTAAATAAAGCAGATTTGAGTTGATCATGTTGGTCTGTAATGGGTTTTAAGTTATGAGGAGGCCACAATGAGCTGTTCTTGCAGCAGTGCCTATTAAATGTTTCACCCAAACTTGCCAAATCTGAGATGTGGCACTGTGTGTCTTATGRTAAAGTCTTTGAGAGCAGAGAGAGGGGACTTTGGGAGGGATCATCAGGAGGAGATGTTGGGGTCAGTGTGGGCTGAGCTGTGTGGCCCTCGCTGCCTGAGTGGCACTACTGACAGGAGCCATGCAGGAGGCAGTAGCTCCAGAAATGACATCTCTCACACAAGTTGTTTTTTATTTACTGTTGAGATGCCTTTGGATCCCTGGTGGAGCTGCTTGGCAGGGCTTTGGGCTTTGTACTTTGAAAACAAAAGCCCTTTCTCTCCAAGGTATAARTGACAAGTTGGCATTGAGGCAGAGCCTTCAAAAGTGTGTTTTGTTCATCAGCTGTCAGAATGTGTGAGGCTTCCTCCCTTAACAAATGGTAACAAAACAGATAAAAGCCCTTACATGGTGTTTGGTAACATCTTTGAAAGTCTCATGGAGGCCTATTAACAGTTGGTTGTACGTGGGATTGTCTTCCATATAGTCCTTCAACAAAGAAGATATAAAAATAAATCCTATCAGTTTATGAGGAAGGAACATAATATGAAGATTGCTAGGAACCTGTGAGCAGTCTGTTAAAACAATTGAGTGCCAGGAGATGTGGGCTTGCTTCAGGGTCTTTGCTACCACAGAGCATTTTAAAACAATTTGATCATAAAAGAATTAAGTTGAAAATTGTATCAGAAATCACAGAACAGTTTTGGATATTACTGCATTTGACTGACAGTATACCAGGGGGAGAATGTAATGATRCATCCTTGTCATTCAAAGGCTTTATTTTTATAGTTTTACTTTCACRACTGTTTTCATCTCCACCACTGTAAACCATGCATGCATCATAAACAATTTAAGTTTTGCATGTTTGTTCCTGAAGTATGAATTAGTGTGTAAAATTCATGTTATCATTTTACTGGTAGCAATTTAATACATCCTGGTATTAATTTGTCCTTAGGCCCAAATTCTACTTGACTCTCAAGTTGTCTCCTAAGCAATTAGCAGTGTGAAATGATACCTTTCTAGTGATTRAAAGACTTTCAATTTTAGTTTAACTTAGATTTTATTATTTGATCCTTTAATATATTAAATCTTTCTCCTTTTGTTGCTTAAAGACAAAAGTTGTAACAATCCGGATTGATGTGAAATCTCMCATGAATTCTTCACAGTTAATATTGCTGAGTTCTAAGGCTTCCCATGATTGCCAAAAAGTTGAAAGACTATTGTAAATTTTTAATAAAACCTAACGAAAAGCAAGACAAAACTGATTTTAAGTACTTAAAAGACTCAATAAAATGTCCCATTKTAAATTTTTAATTCCGAGGTTGGGACCAGGATATTGACCCCATTGTTTTCAGACTCTCGATTGTTAAATTCACATCACTAACAAGAATAGTGCTGTTACTTCAGAAATTACACTGTAGCCTGTTTCTGTACCTTAACTCCTTCAACTCTTTCCAAAAGACACTCAGAATTTCAAGCTTTAGATTCATAGTTTTTTAATAAGCATCCTCTTACAGGCTTGTTTTATTCCAAGGGTTTCCAAAGAGGGATTTTGCTAAATTTTACTTCCTCTGAGTTCTCACATGAAACTGAGTAATTTTTCTCTGTTGTCACTCAGGAGCAAGGTGATTTTGCACACCTCATATATGGCTAAATTTGGGAAGCATAAGTTACATTTTGGTGTTTGTCAATACTGTTTTACAGAAGTTCCAGTTACTGTTCATGGAGAACTCTCCTTGCTTAATAAATTAATTTGGAAGCTGTCATTCAGCTACCAAAAAAAAAAAAAGTTTAATTTGAATCTTTAAAAATGGGCTGCCACAAATAAATTTAATTAGGACATGCTGTCCCAGAAAAAACTTCCTGTTTGACTTTGAAGATCTGGAATAAAAGTAGTTATTAGACAACAGCCAGCTACAGGAGAGAGGAGGCAACAGGTTTTTGGTTGTGAGTTTTGTGTTTTTTAAGTTCACAATGTTTATTTTTTTTCTTGCATGTTGATGTATCAGTTCAAAGTATAGCACAGTTCAGTATGAAAGAAACTTTTTTAAAGAGATTGCAAATGGGGCAGTTCTTGAATGTAGTGCTAGCAGCACTGCATTAACAAGCAGTAATAATATTACATGTCAAGTTTGAAATACTTTGTCCTCTTCCCATCCTGTTTTAATATTTAATTACATGTAATTGAAGAAAAATTACTGTGGCACAAAAGCTGTCCTGAATGTTGTTTAATCAGAATGTGCTGTCTTCTCTCATGTCCTACATTTCAGTGTAGGCATAAACTTTTCAGTACAATTCAACTGCAAATACTGATTTTTATTCGTTTTCATTTCAGARGACAAATGGATGACACTGTGACTTCAGGGTGTAGCTCACTAGATTTTATTGAAATCCTCCACTCTCCATACTGTAGCAGGGACATGCTTTTTGACAAAATAATAATTGCTGCATTTGCTTTTTTTAATGTTTAGTGTCACTGCAATCACCTGATGAGATTCTAAGGTTAATGACTGACTTTTAGGAGAAACTGAGTTTGTCATATCTACTTCTGAGTCACATATCCAATGTCTGATTCCCAAGTCAATGTGAGYTGATTGATAAGATCTTGATTTTTGGTTTGTATTTTTTGGGTTCTGTCTGGCTTTTTTTTTTGTTAATGGACCTGTCATGTTCCCATATTTTCTCTACAATTTCAAGTGGAGATAATCTCAGAGCTAAATAACCTTTTTTTAACTCATCCCATAGATCAGAAACATGGTTTGCATTTGTGACTGTATGCTCAGAAGAAATAATTGGAAGGTAAGAGACCTATAACAGAAAAAAATCAGGAKATGAGTAAATGCAAAAGTGAGGATAGAAAGGAGGATAGAAATAGAAGTAGCCTGTCTAGTTGCAGCTTATTCAGATTCTCAAATGCTTACCAGGAAAACCTGAATGTCAGTTTTGATCTAGAAGTTCAGAGAAGTAGGACTTGTGTGTAAAATCTTGTGTGGAGTGATCCCACTTCCAGTATCTATAGAGGAGATGACAGGCAGATGGGTGGTGGGACACTGAAGGAGAAATGGCATGGTGACAGAATTTGAAAGGTGAGGATGTACTAATCACCTTTGGGGTTTGTGGGGGATGTGTTGTTTTCCYTGTGAATTTCTGACAGCAYAGCACAGTGAAGRGATGTAGGGATTTAGCACAGGTTGAATGGACACTCACATAACTGTGTCTGGGCCTGAGCTTACATATTTATTCTATAGGTCTTAACACTTACCTGCTCCAAAACAGATCATCAATAGAAAAATTACATCTTGCTTTTYTCCTCCCTTATTCTGATCACTGTGGTGTTTTTGAAACTCAGAATTTTTAATGGGGAAAAGAGATATTAGTAAGTGCTAGAATAACTGTCCCTGAGCCAAGGTTTCACACTCTGTGTTTTACATCCCAGACTTGTAAGGTGAAGTCTTGCTATGTTGGGGTAAATTTCTCTTTGGTCTCTGTAGAAGAGAGACAGCATCCTGCCTTTTCATGCCAGCTGAAGTCAAAGGAAGACTGGAGATCTGAACAGGGCAGGGTGATAAATCTGGAGGGTGCGATTGGCTGCTTCTCCTGCCATGGACAGGGCCATTGTGAGGTACTCTCATTCGCTGAGGAGATGCTCCTATAATAAAAGCTATGTGAGCTGAAATGAAACAAAATCTTTAGCGGCTCCCTCTTTGCAATGTCTCTTGACTAGGTAAGGCAACAAAACTTCGATGGTATTGCTGGAGGTGGAAAAATACCAGAACCTTTCTATGACTTGGTGATCTGCTTGTTCCTAAATACAGTTTTCTGCCTTCATGGACTGTTTTCAGAGCAGTAGTGTAAAACTGAGCTAGTTTTAATCTCCTTCAGCACCCTGGAAAAGATGCTTCAGGAGATTGTGTGTCATATACTGGATGGCTTTCTTAAGAAGTGGTGCTTCTTTCCAATGCTAGTGGTCAGTTACTTTATGAATTCAGCTTCTGAAATCAATCACAAAAATAAGAGTAAGCTTCAATGGGCTCTTTCAAGCAGCTGTTTTAAATGATATTTTCCAGGTGTCCATATAGATAGATTATTTTAACCTCTTAGTACAATAAAATGCTTATATTCAGTTAAAACCATCTAATTGGATTCCTACTCATAGTCTCTTGTTCTCCATAAAAAGGTAATAGTATGTCTTTTTATTTTATTGCAGTCTGGCCTATTTCAATTGAGCTTAACTTCATTAGGGAGTGCTTAACTTGGGTAGAAGCAAAGCTTAGTTTCTTATCTGTATTAATATGGTAGTAACAATTCACTGAACCAGCCTAATACTATGAGGATGAGAGCAACGTACAACATGAACTACCATGTTGTAATTTAGGATTGAGTGTATGTAGCTTTTAGACAAAGATTGTCCTATGTGCAATAGGAAGGCCTGGAAGAAGTTTGAAAAGATAAATTTGCATGAAGTAGAACATTCAAAGACCTCTCCACAGTGGTATATAGGCAAGGACACATTATGCAAATCAGCTCATGCTGCCCTTGGTTTCAATTTTCGTAGGTGTTTATTTGTTGCAGCCTCAAATTCAGTGGAAAGTGAGGAAGCTGCATAGACCCCTGTCTGAGCCTGGCAGCCCGCACTGGACCACAAGGACCACAGCTATCTATTTGTTCTTTTATACCCCCTTTTGTGTCATTCACATTCCTCATGACTAAGAGAATATATCAACAATTCACTCAGTGTGTCACTCAGTAGAATTTAGTTATATTTGGGCTGTACTTGTGAGGTAGCTCTTGGGAAAAAAATCTTAGATGGCAAGACTTTCTTGGATTTCTTCCACGTGGAATCCTAACTGTGACTTAAATCAGTATTTCATAAGATTTGTTCTTTGATAGATTAATTTCTTAATTGTTATAGTTGCATAAAACAGATTATTTTCCCCTCAGTCTGTCCAGCTTCCTCATGTCAGACAGGAATTCTGAGCATTTGAATACCCCGATATAATATCCTCTTTAAAAGGATTGAAATATCATGTTGAAACTTTTGTGTAGTTTCCTTATTAGGTTATCAAGCATAAGACTGATGTGTTGCATTGTGTTCCCTTCCCTGGAAGTGTTTCAGGTAACAGGGTTATATGCAAGATAGATCAAGCCCTAAGTAATACAAAGGAACTGAATTATGTAGCTAGCTTTGGTGAAGAAATTGTGTTAAATGCAAGGTATGCATAGAGCCATGTGCAGTGCAGTAACACAAAACATTTTGTTTTCATTATCACTAGTTGCCCGTTGGATGGTGTGGAGGCTGACTGGGATTCTCATAGTTAGCAATCAAACTTGTCAATAATCTCATTGACTAGATTAAAATAATGCAGCATTTTGTGGAAAAAGATGGTGTACATTTGTAATGGTAGGCAATCTCTAAAAGGAGAAAGTAAATAATTCGAGATTTTTAATTAAAATTATGGTATTGTCTAGTTTTTTGTTACTATTCTAAAAATCATTTTTAAATGAATGCTAAGACTTGTCTTCACTAATGATTCMTCTTAATGGAAAAGCAATAAAAAGATACAGTCCTGCTCTAGGGTATTTGAAAATTGCCTCAAGTTTTCGAAGTAGCTCAAGGCATTTTGACATGATAAGTCTAGGGCTGTTGCAGTTCCTGTTACAAATTCATGTCACATTCAGTAAGATAGAATTCACATTTCATCCTTTTATATATTCTGTGTGAATAGGAGATACCTTTCATTTAAGAGATAATAAATGATTATCTGTGAATAAAATTTATCTTCTATTACCTCTTAGCTATTTGTGATAATGTTATGTATGTCATGCTGTGGGGRTTGTAGATTACTAGGATGAARAAAGCAAATAGAACTTCCAATAATTCATATCAAATAGAAGAAAAAAAAATAGATAAAATCCAAGAATTCTGTCCTGCCATTGAAGCAGATTATTTCATTTGGTGTTCAATTCCATCACAAAACGATAGAAGTCATTTTACAGGCATATCTAAGGGAAAGTTGGTTAATAAATTTTGTTGTGGTATTTGACTAGAATCAGCTTCAAGTAATAGGGTGGGGATTTTTCCACAGTGATTTTGGGACCTATTCACATGGCTTGCATCTCATATTTACTTTAGCTACTATGTTTGAAGTCAAGAACCCAACTTTTAATGAAGATAATTTCAGTTTGCAYCCTAGAGGAGATTCACTTATGTTATACATGTTAGCTAGGCAGTGTGAATAGCCTTCATGGAGCCCAACTATATCCATGGTCATTCAGTCAGCTCCAGTGCACTCAGCAGGATTGCCTGGGTACAGTAGGGATCAGAATTTGTTTAGTATGCTCTATTAGCATATATTCTTTCAYTGAGAATAGTAGCCTATTATATTATCCACTCCTTTCATGAAATCACGAGGATGCATGTAATGAAAATGGTCATTATGGGATTTTTTTTCATGCCTGGTGAATTGTTTATAAAGTCCTTTGTGTACCCCACAAAAACCCCACTCACTGGAAGAATTGGTTTGGGTGAGTATGTTAATTCTGAGGCCAGAGTAAGACTTTATGCTCATACTAATCAGTTAATTTTTAAAAGGAAATCCAGTAAAGTAAGTAATCTTCTAATCTGAAAATGTGAGTAATACTAGGTACCCACAATAATTGGAGAAAATTGCTAGGGGCGAAATTATGTCGGGTAAAATGGGGCAATAAGCTTTTCTAAGCCTTCCCTATGGAGAGGAAAAAGAAGCCCTTTGGCCTAAATTTACATTCTGAGAAAGAGAAAAACCATTTTACTTTCTTCTTATTAAATCTCTTGTTACTTCTCCAACACTTGTTTGGATCCTCTGCTCTTGGAACTAGCAATTTGTTAAGAAAATGTAAACACTGCAGAGGCACTGGATATGGTAGCATTCTCTCACCCAAAGTTAAAAGCACTCATCTGAGTCTCTCAGGCTTTTTTACTAATACTTGAGCTAAGTGGGTTTAGATGTAAATATCTGGTTTTGTGTGCTTTGCTAGTGTTCSACATGCCCTTGCTTTTATATAGAATTTCTTGTAGAAGATCCTAACCTATGAATGTTAAACAAAGTATGACTGTTCTGTCCATAAKAAGAATGTGAAAATGAAACATGGGTGTTAAAACTATGCATGCAGGAGCCTAATCAGAATGCATGTTGTGTGAGAGACTTGTGCAGTGGTTTCCCTGCTTTCTGAGAGGTAATTACCATGRCAGTTTGTTGTTAGAACTCCTAGAATGCATATATATAGTCATCACTGAGAAACTTAAAAAAACTCCTGTTAAAGTGAAGGTTTGTTGAAGAAGAGAATCTCCTTCAACAGGAGGAAGGAGAATAATTCCAGTGAATAATTCCAGGAATAATTCCAGTGTCAACAGGACCTATCTGGCATTAGACTTTTCTCTATGCACGATGAATTGTGGAATGAAACGTGGGTTTCAGGGATCTTGGCCAACAGCTCTGTACAAGAGAACTGAACTGTGTTACAAGTGGTTTGACAGTGGATCTTTGTTGTAAATAACAGTAAAACAAGACCACRTTATTGCCTGAAATGGGTCATAGATGTTGAAAGCTTAGTCATATCAGGTCTTAATTCAGAAGTGGATTTGAAGAAATGGAATTTATACTTTCTGTTTAAGGCTTACTAAGTTATTTTTATGGCTAATAGTGTGTTTTGTTCAAGGTGATGTTTTGTGACAGCCAAAARCATTTTTAATTTAAGGTTTGTTTTGTAGATTTTTTTCAAAGAATAAAGAGCATCTTCATTCAGCTTGGTGCAGTTGTAGATGTCAGGAAACTGAAAACTTGAACTAGAGGAACATCCATCCTTGCTTTCAAATTTACCAGTGATTCAAGCTTTTTCTTTAGTGATAAGCCTTCTGCTTTTGTTCAGATGACTTGTATCCATAGTTCTGATTGCATAGACTAGAGAAAAAATATTTTCTGCYTTCGTGGAAGCATTCTGCAGTGTAAGATATTACAGTTAAAGAGGTTAGCTAATTGTAGTTGGCATAGTCATTCTTTCTCTTTCCTCTAGTGAATATTCAGTGTTGTSTTATAAAACTAGCCAGATCTCCTTGAGCAAGGTCTCATGTAAATGACTCAGGACTTTGATCTCCACTGCTCCAGGGCAGTACAACTCTTATGTAGCTCATAAAACACAACCTGGTCTTTTGCGCACTTGATTCTGAATGTTAATGCCAAGATCTTAATGAATTAGAAGCTTCCAGGGAGGCATTAAGGTTTTGTGACAGGARTTTCTTTTGCAGAAGATGGCCCTACTTTAGGAGACATTAGRTAGGTGCTTCAGCACATCAAGAGCTTCCATGTTGAGTTTTGTTTTGTTGTGCATCATCTTTGCAGTAATTAGTAAGAAGCTATATGGACTTCAGTGAGATGGCTTTCCCCAAAAGGAAACAGTGSAGAGTGAAATAATACATGGTCCATAGGAGGCCCTAAATTGTGTKTCTCTTCCAGGATAGTGATAGCCTTGGGTTGGAAGATGASTTTAAATATTTAAAAATGTTCTACATGATATAGAAGGAAACGCTCGTGCAAATGCCATGAAGCAGAATCAATTATTAAAACTAAGGTATATGATGAACTGGTCATGCATAAAATTTACTTCAGGCTTTATTATTTGAAGTAGCTGAATGTTTCCATTATTTCCAGAGATGTTGTACATAATTAATTTATCTTTTTTTTTTTTCTTTTTTTTTAAACTCTTGCATTTAACCAAGCAATTCTTTGCTGAGACAGTGGTCAAACACTGGAACAGGCTTCAYAGGGAGATTGGCAATGCCCCAAACATGACAATGTTCTGAGGCATTTGAACAATGCCCTTATAATAACACACTTTTACTTAATCAGCCTGATGTGGTCAGGCAGTTGGACCAGATTATCATTGTGGGTCCCTTCYAGCTGAGGTAGTGCTTTCTATTCAAACATGAGCTGTGTGTTGGGTCTACACTTAAAGTGTAAATTTTACCTTCATACTGATATATCTGCCATACTCCAGAGGAGYGTGCATTCCCTCTGAAGAGTAGCTGAATGCTGTCTGCCTGAGAACACTGGGAGAAGGCAGTGTTTACTGCCCATACCCTTGGAATGGGGTAATTTTCTCTAGAAAGTGGGCAAACAAGACACTTCTGGTTTCAAATTAAATTGAGAGCAAAGCTGTTTGAAGAGGATAAAAACAGGGCCCTGAGAATGAGATACCCTTTGGGAGAGACTTTGGCCAGTCTTGTGTAGAGTTGTGGGATTCTTGTTTCCAGATGGATGTTGAACACTTGGCCTATTCAAATAAACAAAGCAAAGGTAAAAAAATATATGTGAGTGACACATCTATATTTACCAGCATGAGTTCCTCTGAGTCTGTAATGAAATTTTGTCTGAAATTCCTGACATTTTGGGACATTTGATGGAGAAGTAGTTTGGAAGTCTAGGTCCTTCTGCTTTTACAAAGAAGTTCATGTGCTCAATATCTTCAGCTTGTCCAGACAGTGCCAAAGTGTGTGCTGGATTTCTCTTCAGTGAAGCAGAAATTACTGTTTAYCTCTAGGAATGCTGCAATGAGATGAATGTGTCTGGTGTAGGACTTGTTGCACCCTGTGGTGGGTGTATGTCCTGTGTCCCAACCATGCTTCAGAAGGGCTTTTCTTATGAACCCTGGATAAAACACAATGTAATTCTACTGAATTAGAATATTCTCAGTATATTATTCTCAGTAGTAGTCTATTACAGAGTTTGATAACCAAAGAGTTATTCTTATTCTCAGTAGTAGTCTATTACAGAGACAAAAAGCAGGATTTGTCATTATTGACACTTTTTGTAGCTTCATTCAGCTCTAGAAATGAGAAAAGGCCATTTTAGACTTTAAAAAAGAAATGTCCTTGCAATGTCTTTCTATGTCATTTTGGTTTTGTCAGTGAAAACGTGCACTGCTGTGTTATTATTTGGCCTGAGCATTTGCATGGATTATATGGTGCTGTCACAATTTCTCATAACTCCGACAACTCTTTTTTTTTAATAGAAGAATAGAACCAAGTGACTCTTGACCCACAATTTTGTCATTGTTTTATTTTGCTTGTCCCACATTAATCAGCTTCCAGATGTGCATCARATTATTGTGATCTTTTGTTGAGGCACACATTCAAAAAGGGTTCCGTATTTTACTTACTTTTGGGTAATAGAGTACAACACTATAAGAAGTTTTGTGATTTTTAAAAATAGAACTTATGCAAGCTCAGCTAGCATCTGGATTTATGTTCACTTAGATACAAAAGTATACACCAAAACCATGGAGAATAATGTGATCATTTGATAGAATTAAAACCCCTTAGATACAAATGCTTGTCAATGGGATTGTAGGTTGATTTTTTTCCTTGCAGTTTTAAAATTTAATTTTTTTTTTAATTGAAGAAATAGCTCGTTTATTTGGTATGCTGTTTCCCTGGAGTCTGGCTAAATGAGAGTCTTTAAACTGTTTAAAATGCTTTATTACAGTCATCTCTGCTACTCTCTCCAGTGTACTTTAGGATTAAAGCAGTTATGCTTGAAAAAAAGTTAATATGTTTCCAGCACAATGAAGCACAAACAACAAATGCTTAAGTGGAGATTAATTCAATGCCAATAKATTTTTTTCAGCAATAATAATTAAATAATTAGTCAATAAAACAAGGCATAGCAATATGCAAACTTTCAAATGAATAATAATCACAGCATACAGAAAAAAAGGATGAAATGTGGGTAAAACTCAATCAGTTTGTGGTAAAGCCATGTATATGACTTTGCTTACTTAAAAATTGGGAATTTTTTTAGGAATTATTTATGCATAGTAAAGGCTTTGGGGGTTTCTATTTATTTTGTGCATGAGARGGAGATGAGTTGGGGAAAAGGAAGAGGGACTTGTTTGTTTTTAAAGTATGCATCCATCAGTTAAAAGCATGAAACATTCTGCAGTGTCTGAAATTTCAAAGTAGCATGTCTGTATTTTTTTTTCCCTTCAAGAAAACTTAGGAATTTAATGTATATGAAGAGAACTTCTATGCCCAGCACTGTTCTAGAATGGATCTGAGTACTTGATATTTTCCACACAAATGCGTTTAATTGGAATTAGAATCTCATGAGAATACTTACAGAACACAAATTTCTATCTTAGAATTTGTTTATTCTTTATCTTTTCAGTGCTACATCCCTAGTCTGCTTCTGCAGACAAAAGATTTCCTCCATCCAGCCCCTGAACAGATTTCTGGGCATCTAGAGCTCTTGGCCATTCCTATGTGGCTTAAATGTCTTTGTCCAACTTGTGTATCTTTACCATTTCCAGTCATAGCCCTTGGTCTTTTGGAGAATTTTTTACTTCTTAATGTGGAATATATGTGGGGAGRATGTTTAAATAGTTGACCTTGAAATTTCCCTGCCCACTGAGATCTGCACATTTTTCTTTCTATCTTCATCTCTGTTTATACCTTCTATCACWTATTTGTTTTTAGCCTTATCTTATTCCCTTTCCTGGCAAATTTATTTTGTTATTTCAATTTTAATGATTAAAARTTTTTCCCCTGGAGATAAGTGTTGTGTACCCCTTCTTTAGAAAAGAATAAACCATATAATGATCTTGCATCTCTGAAATCAGTCTGCCAGTAACCTCAGACAGCTTAAAAATGGGATTTAAATTTTTTTTATTAATCACTGGTTTTAGGCTTTATTTTTCTTTGTATTTGAATGTTCAGATTCATTTGTATTCACGGTTATCAAGTTTAGTAGCTAGTTTAAGAATRTTTTTGTCAACTTACAAGGATATATTTGACTTATCTTTGCTAATCTCAAGTCCCATTTGTCTTCAAATCTCCAGACATCATGATCTTTATCATAAACCCTTTCATTCTTATTTTAGCAGAGTTAGCATATAAAAAATGTTGCTGCAGGCTCATCCTGAAACAGCAATGACATTGGCTTCCTGTAACCACTGTGTGAAGCCATAGGGATCTGCCTGTAGGGARCCATGTATCTCTCTGCCTGAATCCCTTATTAAGATCAAATGGGGCAAGGACTTCACTCAGTATTAATACTCTTACTTTTTGAGCCAAAACCACTCCATTTTATTGCTGTAATARTATTACTGAGGGTTCCTGACTGATTGCAACCCAGAGGCCGACTCATGCTATGCAGTTATTATATGCTTTCTTTAAATCTGCTGTGTAGTCTGATAATCTCTTTGATTATCAGCCATGTGATTTGAAATTCTTGAAACACTTGGGCCTGTCTTTGCTTGTTTCCTCCCTTATTTAAAAATAATTAGGTGAGAAAGACATTAATGTTGCTAATAATCTGGGATTTTAAAAAGAATGCTGCACTGGAATAGAAGTTGTTTTTTCCCTTCTGACGTCAAAAAAATTATTTAGGTAAGCCAGATGTTGCTAAGACAGTAATGATTACCCATCACCAAAAAAAAAAGAATTCCATAACTCTTGTTTTCAACCTCTTTGTAGTTTAGAAAAGAGCAAGAACTGTAACACTAAAGAGTTAAGGTTCCAGCAAAATGCATCACCTTGAAGACATTAAAAAAGAAACCTCAAGCAAGTGSAAAAAGGACTGATGTAGGCTCTCTTCCTTGTATTTTGCTTCTTGCCACAATGCTGTAGGCTTACATTTACCAAGTTAGACCCAGTACAGTAAGTTCTGTTTGCCTTTGCTGCAGTAGAGTGGATTTCAGGCAGGCATCTCTATGTGGAACTTCCAGAGTCTTGCTTGGTCTGATGGAATGATGTGTGGGGGTCATCACTAGAATAGATGTTTATTAAAAACACACACACATATATAAAATAATAGCTATGTGGTTGAAGTAATAGAACTCTAGTCCTTTTAGCATTAACTGAACAGTAATTAATCTCCTTATCAGCTACAGTAGATACWAGCTTTTGAGTTTGGCCAGTGTGAGCTGAGATTTTCTGAGAGCCATCCTTTATCTGCTCCTATATTTAAAGACAATAGCTAGAAGAGGCTGTTTGAGAACCTTTATTTTGTCTAACCAAGGATAGCATGGTGTGATTTGGTAGCTTTCTTTTTGGATTATTCTTATTTCCAGAGATTATACCATTGGACATCATATGCTAGTATTCTTCCTAATCTYCTCCAAGTTTCTTAGAAATATTTTTAATGTCCTTCTTGATTAGATTATGTTTTTGGATTTAGGTTTAAAGTGCAGTCCCATACCTGCAGCCTTCTTAAGTCAGAATTTATTTGCAAAGTCTGTATATAAATATTGCTAATTCTTCCAGAATTGATAATGTGTCTTAGTATCTTTCATAAGGAGGGATCTGTTCTTGTTGCCTGCAGTTATGGTGTGCATCGCTGAGTTAGCATGAGCAGCACCACTTAGAGCTAGAAGAGACAAAGAGGCACTTCAAGTTGTTTTTCATTTATTCTAGAAATCTGCTTCCAGGGTGATTGACCTTGTTCATAAGCTGCATTGCCTAGGAGTCTTAGATATCTACCTTATAAATAGATTTTTTTTTTGTRTGATAAATGGTTTATCTGAAGACAGGAGTGTTCAGAGAGTGGAGTCTTCACTTGACAGTTTTAAAATTTAGGGCAGCTCAGAGCATGAATGCTTGGTTTAGATTAGGTTCAGCATTATCCCAGGAAATAGGGAGATATATAGCAAAGAATACCAAGTACTTTCTAAGATGCTGGAATATAAATGTCCTGACAAGAATGTATGGATGAGAAAGATTAATGCTGGGGGGGTAAATCTTTTCACAGAAGCTTGACATTTAAACCTGATCTGCCAGAGAACCAGTCATGGATATGAAATCCAAATGTCACTTCTGTGCTTGTGTGGGTTTGTTTCTTTATGCTGTGAATATCCAAAGCTGTAAAATATGCAATTAAATTTACTACAGCAGTAAAGTGTGGGTGGTGATTTTTTTTTGGTTTGTTTTTTGTCAAAATAAGGAAATCATTGCAGTGACTACTGAATTGTGACTGTCAAAATCAGGAATCAAATTAATGCATGTGGAATGCGCTTTCTGGAATCAATTCTGGACTTTTTCATTGCTCTTATTTGGATTTTCATGGTTAAGGCAAAATATATATCAGTCTGGTTCATAAACTTATACAAGCCTGGGTATCTGTGGTTTTTTGGATATTTTGGGTTTCTATTTGATCGCAATGTACCAATATATTCCAATTTTTTCTTTATGTGTGATTGTAGAGAGCAGTGAGTACTACTCGTTTCTTCTGGGTGATTTACAGTACTTTGTCAAGAATGGCATAAATTTAAAACCTTTAGGGAATTCAGTGAGAAATCTAATTCTTYATCTCCCTGGAACCACAGTACAACTTGCAAGAGTCCAGGCATTCCCAGCCACCACTGACACCTAATGCAATGCAAAAGCTAAAGCTGAGGCCAACAGGTTGACCAAATTATAATGCTACCCACAGTTTCTTGCTTGCTTGCTAGTAATTCCCAAATCTGAATATCTATGCATAGTTTGTTTTAGGTAATAAGAATATTAATCTGTAAATGAACCTCTGAGATGCAAATATAATGTGCTGAATAAATATCAATTATTATTCATTAAAATGCAAATGCAGATAGGCACTTTGGAGACAGTTTCGGTAGTCAAAATAAATGAAATAAAAGTCAGGAMATCAGTAATTAGATACTTACAAGAGGTGTATAATATTTTACCATGGTTGGTGGACCCAGACCATATAAGGCTCCTTTTTCTTCAGCTTTGTGTTACAACCTCACAACCACTTTTTTCTCCTATGACTATTTAAAATATTCAGGTACTGCAGCTCATACTTAAATTTTATTAGATGTCTTCTAAAGATAAATCTTTCTGTGGCAGTAAATTTTAGCTTTATTCCTTCCACTCACCTTAATGAATTCTGCAGTTAAATCCCTGTGTGCCATGTAAAAAAAAAAAAAAAAACAGTTTACAGAACAGCGTGCGTGGGAATATTTATTTTAGCACTTGATGAGCATATGTTTTCTAGGTTTACACAGGTTTTATACTTTCAGTTCAGTACTCAAGTAAACCATTAAGCCCTCTACACACAGATGTYAGACAAGTAAGTTAAGAAAAATGACAGTGAAACTTTGTGAATTTTTCTTCTGAATGATATGAAAGGCTCTTTATGGTAAGCACTTGTAAGGGTGTTGCTCAATTAAAGATGATTTGTAGACACTCTTTTGTGCTTAAAGTGTTATCACAAATTGTGAACAACAAAGTTTGGGACTTTTGTGGCATGGACCCAACTGTAATGTGTTGTTATTAACTTTTRAACACCCTTTGAAGGTAAAAATTGGCAGTAGTCCACCAATGGCTGTGTAACAACAGAGATTGGTCTTGGTCTGATAACAGTGCTGTTTTGGCTTCATTAAGCCATATCTGTGTGTGTATGTAAACTACTGCATAATTAATGCTAAGTGTAGCCAGATATCAGCATTTAACCCTTCATTGTCTTTTGAGTTAAGTAACCTGAAATTGTACGTAATGTTAGTGATCTGTTGAATCCCTTGAATCTAGATGGAAATAGAATCCAAATATAAATTGATTATTGGTACCCTATTTACTTATAACCATATCCTAAAGCAAATTATTTTAGAAACTGTTGAGAACATTACTTTTAATGTTTTAAAACTAATTTATTAATTTTTAAATGAGTTTAAGTGACTGATTTTCATGTTCTATTGAAGAGTTTCTTGTGGTCTTTTCGTGGAATAGTATTGTTAAATTTGGTCAAGTCAGATCCTCTTCTAGGTGTTATGGAATAAAGTCTAATAGGAATTAATTGCTTTTTTAGTAATTTCTGTTTGCAGTATGATAGCACCAAAATGGGAGATTATTTTAATGTCATTAGAATTAATTAACATATATTTGGCAAATACAAATTATGATCCAAGTCCTTAGTGAATTCCAAATTATTCAAATTGCCCTGCTGTGAGTGTATTTTTCAGAGGGCAATATCCAATATTTTTCTGTTTGTGTCAATCCCTGAAGCATAATGTGAAAGAACCATTAGGTAAAATCCCATGGGAATTGTTTTGTTGTTTCCTGAAGCCAGGCATTCAGTGGCAYAAAAACCAGATACAAAGCAGATGAGATAGTGATCTGGAATTGTAATGATGTAAGGAAATGAAAAGGTACAAGAATGAAGTATTTCATAGCATTATTCTGTTCAAGTACAGGAAAGRAAGAGGAAAAGGATTGCTGCAATAAAATGCTCTGTGTAAACACTGAAGCAGGAGTTGGATGATTGCCCTTTTCCTTATGTATGTTGACCCTTAAAGTAACTGGAATGATGGTGTTTGTAAATTTTCATMCTGGTGGGGCTCACTGTTTGCACCTCTGCCTGCTATAAATACCTTGAAATAACAAAAAAGATGGCAGATCTCCTTTTCATACAGGGAAACATTTTGCTCATTTTCTTTAAATGAGGAAAAGGGCACAGTGTGCTGCAAATTAAAATTCTCTGCATAGTGGTAGGAGGGAAATAATACCACTAATGAAGGCTAGAGATAAAAATCCCCATCCCCTCCCCTTATGAAGAACGCAGAACATGGATAAAACTTCATTTCTTCCCTTGAGTTTACTTGCAGTAGTTGCATCAGGACCTTGAAATACTTGTAACATATCATTGACTKTATATTACCTTTTTACTCATTCACTGAACACTTTCATCCATCTGCCATGCTGATATTATCTCTCTCTGTTCAGATGAACYCATTGGTCTACAAAATAGAATATTTCATAATGGATTTTTAATAATTTGTGTTATTTTTCATTTTGATGTCATTTAAAGATGCTTAGGTATGGCAACCAGTAATGTTCCTATTAGGCCTGCCTGGACCTAAGGAATCACAGACAGCATGAATAAATCTAAAGAAAACCTTCTAGTGCCAAAGTGTTTATAGCTGTGGTGGGGATTCTGTGGTTTAAATTTATTTATTTAATGTAAGCCTTGCTGTAAAATTGCTATTTCAGAGCTTATTTTTATTCTGTTYGGATATATGTGTGTGTGTTATAATATAAATTACGTTTTCAGAGGGGAATATTAGATACAAGTAGTGTATACACATGGCAGATGCCAGAAAAGACACAAAAGGAAGAGAAAAGAGCTGAAATGGACTTGGACTGCTTACGTATCTGAGACACAATTTCCAGACAGATTAACATATGCAAAATTAAGAGGTGAAGAGCTGTCTTCATACTTCATCTTGGGTTTAATTACATAAATGATTCTTCTSATGAGCTGGTTGGGTCTATTGTATATAAGTTAGGGATGAGGTTCCCAAAGGCTTAGAACCTCTCACAGAGTATTCCCAAGTGTAATGAAAAAGATCACCAACTCTGTTACATCCAAAAGAGAAAAAGGAGRAAGGGAGCTGTTGAAAATACTCTTTGTGTATGTGTGGGCATGCTCTGGACATATTTTACCTCAGATAATTAGGATTTCTGTCAAGAGGGGTTAGTTAAAATGAGTTGCATGAACTGTAATTACTCATACATTTCAACTCTGTGGAAGGTGAAAACACTAGATATAATTGAGGACTATTTAATGGGTGTACATAAAAGTTACAGAATGCAACAGTGTGCCATTGATAATATTGCTGATATAACAGTTGTTAYGGAACAAGGTATTTTGCAAATAAATGCCGTGTACATCGGTGGGAAAAAATTGTATGGAAATGAACTACCTAAAGTGACCATTTCTTTGAAAATCAACAGATATGAATCAAATTAACACTGAAAAACTATGTTCTGATTGAAAATGAGGTTTATTAAATGATTGGGAAAAAAAAMCAAAAACCAGAATAAGTAAAAATAGTGGTAGAAATAGTTTCACAGTCTATCAGTTGTCAGCAAAATAGTATGAGGTATTACTTTGTAGTTTACAGGTGTTTTCACATAAACTGATCACTTGAAGTTAGCAAGCACAATGAAAAGAAACTACTACTTACGAAAAGCTGTACCTTTTGCAAAGGAATGTATCYTCTTGTGAACAGCAGGTCATCAGATCAAGAAGTTTGTACAAGGTTCCCATTTCCTGGGTTTATATRTTTGAGTAATTTCAGCTATCAGAGTAATCAGAAAATTATCTTAGAAAAAAAGTCTTACAACCTTCATAATAACTGATAAACTTTARTGTATTAGAATACTAATCTGGGGTATTCTGGCATTCTTTTTAAATATATCTGTTTGCAAGTCAACAGGATTTCATATTCATATTTATAAGTTTTGGATGCTGTTTTGGTGTCATGGCGTTTCATTGTGCAATCTGTTGCAGATTCTTATCATAAATGACAGCAAATGACAGCCCTTCACTGGGTATGCATTTCTTCTGAATACTGTTAGTGGCACCACTCTTTATTAGTAGAAGGCTCAGAACTAGTTTTGTTTTTAAAAAGTTAARACTCAATTATGTGACAGGAGGATGGAGAAATCTCCATCAACTGTCTGTTGCATTAAATCATTGGAGCTGCATTTAAGTCACAAGGATTGGAATTGAGCCACAGGAACATGTGTCGTTCTGCTTTGGAAATGATATATCT
Organism: Alauda arvensis; assembly: GCA_902810485.1. Classification (NCBI taxonomy): domain Eukaryota; kingdom Metazoa; phylum Chordata; class Aves; order Passeriformes; family Alaudidae; genus Alauda; species Alauda arvensis. The sequence continues at coordinate 77,613 of CADDXX010000269.1, read as the reverse complement.
CATTTTTAAATGCTGCTGTCGTGTGAGATTTAATAGACCTAATTAGCCTTAGGGATGAACTCTGAAGAATTTCAACTTTGAACTTAGGAAGGGAAAAGAATCTGAACTTTGTCTTGTTGATAATTATTTCCCATGTATCAAACAGAGAAAAAACATAGAGTTACTGTTACTGAATGTGAATTGTATCTTATTTCTCAAATATAGATCCATTTATTTTGAAATGTCAAGATTAGAGAAACCACCCTCTAGCAGAAACTCTTTTGCGTGGTATGGGTTCGTCAGCATTTTATTATAATTCCATTCTTCAGGCTATAAAAATTTGCTTTAAGCCCAAATCTGCATGGGAGATATTAACCTCATTATAAGCTTGATTTGTCAAATTTGGCTTAATTTTCAAGAGTTTGGAGGTTCAACCAAAAAGAAATTTGTTTATTTTGACCATTCTGCTGTGTGCATCACTCAAATTAATTGCTTGTGTGTAGCAGACTGTTTTGTGCTGCTTGTGGGAAACTTTTGGAGTGTTTATTTTATGAGATATCTCCCAAACCTAACTCAGCTCTAACTCAGTTAGACTTTCTAATTGCTCCAATTATGATTGGTATAAAATAAACCTGATTTACAGTAAATGTGTGTTATGATTTATACCTGGTGGGCTGYTCTGCCCCAGTTGGCCACTCACTCAATCCTTCTCCAGTGAGATGAGAGAATCAGAAGGGTAGGAATGACAAAACTTGTGGATTGAAAACAAGGACAGTTTAATWGGCAGAGCAAAAGTGTTGTGCAGAAGCAAAGCAAAACAAGGAATGCATTCACCCCTCCTGTGGGCAGKAAAGTGTTCAGCCAGCTCCAGGAAACCAGGGCTCACACATTCCTTGGGAAGAAAAATGCCATCACGCCAAAAGTCCCTTCCTCCCTTCATCCTTCTTCCCCCAGTTACATATAATATGTTGGGCATRATGCCATATGGTATGGAATATCCTTTTGTCAGATTGGGGTCACCTGTCCTGACAGTGTCTCCTCCCAAATTCTTGTGCTTGTTCCTGCTGCATGAGCAGGAGAAAGGCCTTGACTCTTGTGTAAGCACTGCTCAGCAATAACTGGAACTGTCATGTGTTACTAACACTGTTTTCAGCAGAAATCCAAAACACAGCCTCATATGAACAACTGTGAAGAAAATTAACTTTATCCCAGCCCAAACCAGCACTTTGTGTTAAAGAAGACTGAAAGAAGACAAAGACTAAAAGCTCAGTAAAGATAATTTTTTGTATTGACTACTGRTAGAGATTTGCTGCTGAAGGAAGGTCTCTAACTCATACTGCCAATGATACAAAACAAATAACAAAGGATATTTCATTATGTTTTCCAATGAGTTTCTTGCTTCAAGTCCTCAACTAGGAGCTGGCATACTGATATACAGACTAGCACTGCTTTTGTACAATACCAGACATCTCCTTATTTTAAATTTCCCCATGAAGAAAAAGAATGTGGGATTGGAATGTGTGATTTCAATAAAATGTTCTTATTCGCAATCATGATGGTGCAAAGGACACAATTATCTCCTTTTTCTGCCATTCTTTTACAGTAATCAATGTACAACCATAATGCTACAGCTTGAATGTGAAGAGAAGCACTTTGTACAATAAGATCTGCCTTATGTTAAAACTTCTTTGCCTAAAGTTCTGACTACATACACATTTCCCAAGTGTGATTTATCTTTATTGATTTTGAGCAGGACAAGCTAAAATAGGGTTGGAAKCTCTCAAATGAGATTAGGTATAATCATAGAATATTCTCAATGTAGGCAAACATGTGCAGCTAGGGAAAAAGCCCTTATTGTGGTCCATCTTATATTCAASTTGCTCAGCTCTTCTATTTCCTTAAGCTAGAATRGGRAGGTTACATTAGGAGTAAGGCTSAGGATTTTGCTGAACTCCAAAAAAAGGAATTGGGACATAGAGGAGATGGAGCAGAAGAGAATGGCTAACTGTTGCTATTTTTCTGTTTAGCTGGTATATTTCTCATAGTTAAAGAAAGTTGGAGGTGTGTTTGTATAAATGCAGAATCATTCTGCTTGTTGATGCCAATGTTCTGCACTTAGTTTACTGTATTACATTTGTATAGCTTGGTTGCTACACCAATTAATTTGTCAGAAATCTGGACTTTTTTGTAAAAATTCAGTCTACGTTGTTTGGGGCTGTTAGGCCTGACAGTCAAAAGATGGTGTCTATTTCTTATTTAAAATAGATTCAGACTGAAAATAAAAATGTTTTTCAATATACTTGGAAAGGAATGGGCAAGACTAAGCCATGATTCMGAGGAATGTTCTTTTAGATTAGAACTTTGAGATGGATGGAAGTAATGTGCTCAGATGGCATAAATAGAAAAAAAAAYGGGACTAGAAAAGGTCCAAAACAGATGCCAGATATTCACAGAAACAAAAACCAAGTGGAATGACCTAGACATGATTATGCAACTGAGAATTACACCTTGGGCTACTTAGGGAAATCAGAAATTATCCAGTGGGACACAGTAAACTTTGAAAGGTCCAGAGCTATTAAAATATACTTCAAATATCTTCAAATGTTCTTGTCTATACAGAGATATTAATGCTTAATTRACTATCATTTTTACATGGTTTAGATMATCACTACCTCTCCTTTACTGAATCCTCAGGGGAACTCAATGGGTAATTTGTTCAATCTTTGACTTCTKTTATCTGCTTATTTACAGGTTGCTTCTGAATTCATTACATGGGTGTTTCCTATCCTTRTGGTATTGATTTAACATGCTCTGGAATCATGATGTTTGTGAAGTCTCTGGCTGGCAGTGGAGAATTAATGTTTGGTGTGGCAGAAAGGTGCGTTTAATTTGTGCTACTCACTACTTTCCATGTGGACTATTAGCTTGTTCTTTCCTAAAACCCCTTTGATTCTTCTTATAGAAAATTTGAAATGTCTTGAATCAATAGCAATTATCTTTGCCTAACTGAGATGTAATTTACAGGTAGAGCTGCAATCTGAATGAAGTAGTTCCACTAATCATGCTCACTAAAATGGACATTATTCTTATGTGGATAAGAGAGAACTGAAGTTTATCTAAATGATAGGTAGAGAGTTTAAGGTTTATATTTTTGTTCTCATTATAAATATATCTGAATAAAGAAAGCTAGGAATGTCTCTAGGAAATAATAGCTAACTTGCTATTGTRCACTTACTTTGTCTTGCAAGTCAGAAATTGATTGTGAAATTGTACAATTCATCAGAAGTTAACCTATCTTTGAGTAACATATCTTTGACTCCAAACAGAATTGTAGGTAACAAAATAATGTTCTTTTCTTCTGYAACTTATTTGTTGGTATAGCTTGACCATAAATCCCACAATGATCAAAGTTGCAAAGATTCATTTCTGACCAGAGTATGAAAGAATCTTTCCACTGAAATAACCTGATTTTTTAGTSAATTTGTGATCTTTAGGAACAAAACCAGGAAATTTTTGTGATATCACTATTTTAACAGTCAATAGGCTAACTAGGGTAACAGTTTTGTGCTAATTATATTTCAGTCTGTCCAAACCTATTAAAGAACTTTTACATAGTGGCTTCTAATTTAATTGCTTTTCTGCTGTGACAGATCTGACCTCACAGTAAAGTGTACACATTACTTTCGTAATCTGCAAACCTCTGTATTTTTTCCCAATTATTTGGTTTAGTTCAACAAATTTTGGACAAAATTCTATGAAACATTGTGAAATTATGGGGCAAAAAATCCCATGGCAGGCAGATATGGCTGGGTTGTCTAAAAGTACTAAAAAATCTTAAATTTCTTAAACATCATCAACAACCTTTTTATATTAACTGTATAAAATATGCAGAGCGTATGGTGTAGCTGATGCATTATTGACAGTTGTCCTAACACACAGATGTGCTGTCATTCAAAATTTATGCCTCTAAAACCAGTAAAATACTGCAAACATGAAAATATTTGTTTATTATCCTACATAAATCATGCATCTAACATGCTGTTATGAATATTCTAAAACTTTGCCTTTTGGTTTTGTTTTGTTTTGTGCTATTTTTCTTGTTAGCAGTAAGAAATAAGAGCTAAACAAAATTTTAGTGATTGCGTGTTACCAACTGAAGATGAAATAAAGGCAGGATGTTCAGGTATTATCATGAGAAAGGGAGGGASTACTAGTCTTTTTGATTTATATATTGTAGAAAATAATTGGCTCATTATCATAATTACATTCATGTTCATGATATCAAGGTCAAGCAAAATAATAGTAACAGTAGAGGGATGTCATTTTACTGATTCTGGAAGATATTAATTGAGGTTATAAGAATTTGGTGGTGCTGAAAAGAGRCAGGTGAATATCAAACCCAGAGGACCTTCCCTCTATTGCATATTCTTTCCCATCTGTTTTGGGAATTCCATATTCAGCCATGGACTGGGAAAGGATGAAAAGCGAAATCTCCTTGTTTTCCATTTCACATCTTGAAAAATTCTGTTTTCAAGACAACATTATGATGGAATGTGTATATTTTCAATTTGAACTTGAAAGTTTGGATTTTTATAACAGAAGAACATGTTTTCTGTTAACTGTTCGTATTTTGAAGCACTGAACTCTTCATTATTTATTCCAGTTCAAATAGTATTTCCTTGGCCATTAAAGAAAATCATTAATAGTTCCAGCAATGACTGTTGGCTGTTWCTCTCCCTTGTCTCTGAAATCCTTTATAATAAGAGGAACCATTTACTTTGCCCTTTAAGTGGAAAAAAAATAGAAGTAATTTAAAAGATTTATGCCAGTAGAACATGGAGAGTGTTAAATGAGCTTCACATTGGTTCTCAACCCAATAGATATTTAACTGAACAGTACTAATGGATGTTCAAAGGCATTTTGATTAGTTCATGGGACCAGCTCAACTTGCTAATAGGGAAGGCATGGTGACACATGTGAAAAGCACTATGTCGATTTAAGCAGTTGTGCTCTTTTACACAGTCCCTGGCAATGTAACAGCATATGAAGTATAGTCAAAACTTTACCAGCTACTGAATCAACACAAGAATGTTTTGTTTGGGTTTTATGTAAAACTGTTGTTGTGATAGTTAGAAGATAYTGCTTCCTAAGTTCTCCAATATCTCATTTTGCTTTAATTAAATTTTCTACATGTTAAGTAAATATTCTTGGATGTAAGTTTGAATTGACAGTAAAGTTAGAAAATCAAACAGTGTGTGTGTCTTAAATTACAAAAACAATTATTGTTTTCTGAGTCCCGTTGGCTGATCTGATTTAGCTAAAGCTTTGCAAAAATGTCATCTTGATGGACATACGGAGCTGGAAGACATCATCTGATRATTTGTCAAATGTATGCATGTGTTTAAGAAAATCTCAGAATGGGAGCAGTTTTTGCTTAGTGAGATAAAGTTCTGGCTCATTCCTTGRTACATCTGGCCTCAGCTGATCTCTCACAGCAAAGGGAGCACCACAAGAGAGGTCCAGGGGGCACCCAGCTACCTTGGGTGTCCCCCACAGCCCCCAGCAGMCATGTAGGGGTGGGCACTGGGCATTTTGGGCTGCTGGAACTGAGGCCATAACAATGTAACTAAACACTTAGACTTAGCCCTTGAAAGATGAAGCAGTGTTTGCTGAAGGTAACCTTTTGTCTAAAAATGACTTGCATGTGTTACAGAGATAGTAAAACATATGGTTTTCCTATGCTATGGGAGTTTTCASTTTTTTCTTTGTGTTACAGAGCACAAKGTCTTCAACAGAGTATGATCAGTGGAAGATTTATGAAAATATTTGAATATGGCTATGCTAAATATTTGGTCTTTGATTCTGAGAGGTTTTTAAGTTTGTTTTAATCTTGTGGGTGGTGTGATGAAAGGAAATGTTTTTTTCAGATCACCGAAGAAAAGTGGGAAAATAACTGAAGTAGCTGGATGTGTCTGTTAAAACGTGTGTGTGTCAGTGCTTGGCTAAAATTATGGCACTTAAACAGATTTACATCAAAAAGAAAGCATTTGGGTTCCAGCTGGTAATTAACCCCTACCGCCTTTTCCCTGGCCTCAGCTTCTCTGGCAGGGTATGTGTTCTGGAGGGAGGACCTAATCTGTCTTTCATCCTCTCTAATTGCTCCTGTAATTGGATGTGTATGTCTATACCCACTGCAGTGGTTGTGGCCCCATCTTCCATCTCAGGAAGATGGCGTTACTGAATCACATCTGCCACACCTGGCACAAAGATCTCGCATTTAGAGTGAAAGTGGAATTGTACTTAAGCGTAGTAGGATGTATGGAAAAGTAGAAAAAAGGTTATCATGGGGTTTTATTGTTCTGTTGTTTAATTGTTTTTGTCTGTTTTGTTTTTCTTTATTTTTGTATTTTTCCCAGTTTCTCTTATTTATTCTCTGGGAGCCTGTGACAGTTGGTGTTGCATTTGCACAGATCTGAGTGACGTGACTTTTGGCCATAGGCTGCATCAAGTCTCACTGCAGATATCTGATTACCCCCTGACCAGCAGCTAACCCTGCTCTCCAGCTGCTCAGTGAAGAAGGGTATCTCCTATCCACCCATTAATCAGTGTAATCTCTTACTGGCCTTCTCACATCAGTCCTGTGCCTTCACCACCTTCACCCTGCTTTTATTCCTGCTTTCCCCCTGCCTGTCAGGTACTCTGAGACCTCCYAGCTTCCTGTGAATCACATTACTTTTCAGTAGCTGGCAGGAAGAATTATATAGTTATCCATGGACATTGCTAGAAGATGCATTTAATGAATGGCCAGGCTGTCAAATATTTGAAAGTGATGTAGGAGGAATGTTTCTTGCCAGTTTAAATAAGTATCTGAAATCTGGGATTTGCACTAAGTGTACGGGTTCTCAGCTTGTCTGGGCAGCAGCTGCCTGCCTGCAAGAGCTCTGGAAAGAGAAATTAAGCTGTGGAGTGGCTGTGCTTGTGAAAAATGTCAATATTTGCCTGCTGTGTTGCTGACAATTTTTAATTCTTCTTATAAAGTGTTCCCTAATTAACCACTGGCATGAGATGCTTCATGGGAATTAGATGTCTAATTTTCAGAAAGGAAGAAATATTTCTCATCCARCTGGGAGGAATTGTCAGCTGTGCCCAAAGTCTTGATATTGCTAAATCAGTTCTTTAACTGAAATGGAGGGTCAGATTAAGGCTTGTAAAAGTTGCATGATAATTTAGTTTCTTTCTTATTGGTGTGACATGTCTGATACACAGCTYCACTGATTCTTTGCTCTGTACATTTATGTGGGTTTGCATAAATATGCTGCTTGAGCTGWATCACATTTCCTTTGCCATTACAATTCTCCATGAGCAGTGCAATTCAACAGCTCATGAAAAATGGTATGCTAGTAGGATTTCACTTAGGACAGTGTTCACAGCACTTCAACCACTGTATCTTAGGCCTATCCTGTGTTGACATAAAAAGCTCACAGAGAAAACTACATTATTGTAGGTATATAGCTGCTGTATATGTGGGTAAATATGCTACTCTTACATCCCTTAAGAACTTCTTCCCTATATACACACCTGCTTTGTGCAAGAGGGAAGCTTCTAGGATGTAAAGCATACTCAAATTGTGTTAATATTTGAATTTTKGCACCAGAACTGGTATTGACAGTCCATGCTGCAACATGCCTTTCATGCTTCTAAAATAGTGGTTTTTCTGCTTATTAATAATAGGTTCTTTATTTTTGCTCTAAATAYGAAAATAGAGATGGTTGAAAAAGATCTCAGGTRGAGTAATATAGGTGATATAAGAGTGATATAGGGTCATTCCTGCCAGATACAAGAAAGTATTGTAGTGAGATTCTCATGGATAATGCTTTTATAGAAATAGGATATTCTATAGCAGCTACAAAATTAAGACTTCAAAAATGAAGGACATGGGCAGAATCAAAACAGCTGCTTCGTTTCCTTCATCCCTATACACAGGTTGTCAGTATTCTAATGCATGGTAGGAGCATGATTCCCTTTTTTCTGAGGAAAAGGGCTTCCATGTGCCTGGAAGTAATAAAGCAGCAACCAGCAATCTGGAACAATGGCTCTTAATGAATAAATTGACACTTCTCATTGCTCTGTTTCTTACATGCATATTGTTTAGAGAATATATGGGTGTAGTAAGTAACATAGCTAGTAATARTTATTTATTAATTATTGCAATATTATGTAATTATTACTGTTGCAGTGTTTAATAAATGTGTTGTAAACTACATAAGCTAGCTGAAAAATAAATGGTCTTGAAACTTGGAAGCTGTTTCTAAGAATGCAAGAATAACTTGCAGATTTTTTAATTAATTAATTGAAACCTTCATCTTTGTTTACTCAGAAATGTGTCCGGATTAGTAAAGGTGTGCAACACATGAAAATAATTTTCTATATTTTTTCCATGTAAAAAAGTTTAGAACAAGAAAGGTTTCTCTTGCATTACATTTGCATCATTTTTTTTATATTGAATAACATTTTCAGATACAAAGTGACTCCTCAGAAATACCGTAAAATGAGGAGAGCTTAAGGGCAGGTTGTGACTGATGATACTTCTATCTGGCAGTTCAGCTGGCTTGAATAATACAAGGTTTATGTGATTTATTATCTTACACTGCTGAAGTAGTCTACTAATACAAATGTTTCCATTAAAAAAGAAAGTGAACTTGCTAAATGGAAAAGATAATGTTTTATTAATTTTTCTTCTTGGTTTTATATTCTTGTGCCCTGMAGCTCTAGTGCAGCTGCTGGAAGTGCAAATGCAAATATCAGCTTGCTTAATGGGGTAATTAAAGGCAGTGGAGGGAAGTTATGTAATGGATACTAAGTGTAAAACATATTCAAGCCATACCATATGATATTTTAAACTGTGGAATTGTCTCCTGAGGTTGGAAAGGCATTGCATATGGCTTGCAAAATAGTTCTTGTTTTCTGAAATTGGATGTAAAAAAAGTAAAAGGCTCTTCCTTAATTCAGCAGAATCTAAATTCTTTTTGTTCATTATACTTGAGTAGACATTTTTTCCCATTTTTTCCCATTATTAACCCAGCTTCCCGATATAGTTAAAAAACAGTGTATTGAAATCCTGGTAACAGCTGCATTATTAGGAAGACCATTATGGAAAAACAGTGTTCAGGAAAAATGCTTTGTCTTCAGCTCATGTTCATCATTGTTCTGCATATCTTTGTGTTAACTGAATGCAACTGAGGACAGACTCCAAGGGCACAGAGCATTGTGTAGTTTAGCAGGGGAAATRAAAGCTGTTTAACATGTTCAGAAATCTGTGATTAGGTAATTGAAGACTTTCGTTTTCAAAACTACTAGGTTTTGAAACTGGACTTTGTCTTTTTAAAACTACTGTGCAATATTTTGGGACAGCTTCCAATACACTGGACTTCACAAATCTTTCCAAAGACACAGTGTTTGGCTTACTTACTAGAATAGTTTCCTTTAGTAGCRAAGTGTAAGTCAACAGTAATTCACAGTGTAACCATAGTGATAAAGTTATAAATATATAGAATTTAGTGTACATTTGAAAGGAGATTTTCTACATTTTAAGGACCAAAGCATAAACTGACTGCTATTAAAATTGAATGCATATGGAACTACAAGGTATTTCAAGTGAATTTAATAAAAGTTTAGAAAAAATAWATAGTATGGCCTCAAACTGAGCCAAGGGAGGTTTAGATTGGATATTTGGAAAAATGTCTTTCATGGAAAGGGTTGTCAAGCSTTGGAACAGGCTGACCAGGGAAGTGGGTGAGTTGCCATCCCTGAAGGTGTTCAAGAGWTGTGCAGTTGGGGCATTTAGGGACAGGGCTTAGTGGTGGACTTGGCAGTGCCATGTTAACAGTTGGACTCCATGGTCATAAAGATTTYTTCAGCCTTAATAATCCCTGATTCTCTTAATGAAGTGTTAGATTATGGTAATGGAAGCCTTGGAATGAGTGCTCCCATGGCATATAAAACTTGGTCTTTTTGCTTAGGTAGGATCCAGTTTGAAATGTATGTACCCTCTCAGGTGTTTTAATGTTATCTGATAAAGATGAGTGACCAGGCTTTGATAAGACATGGGAAGTGCCTAGTGGAATTCTAAATAGAAATTTAGTATCTTGCTAGAAGTGAGAAATAGAAAAAAAACTATGAAGGAATATGCATCAACCGGATTGAAAAATCTGTCACACTGCAAAAAAACCCCAAGACCTGGGATCACTGTTGAATTGTATTGTTTCTGTTGTACAGATCTGTTTTAGGAAACAGTGATCTATTTTACATAATAGCCTGACTTCAATTTTCAAAGTCAGTGCCCATGAGATTTGCAGTTGATAACTTGTTTTTTAGAGTTGCAGAATAATCTAGACTGCCTGATAATATGGATTTCTGCAGGTAAAGTATGATTTAGTCTTAAAAAGTCAAAATTTTATGCCTCTAGAAACAAGAAGTGTTTTCATATTTTCACAGAGCTCCTGAATTCGTGACTGAGGAAAACAGTGACTCTAGAGRGGGCTTAGGAGTCAGAGAAGAAAAAGTAACTCTTCTGGTGTAACTAGCTTGACAAATATTAATTCAGTCTCTGGCTGTGAAATAGTGCAGGAAAGACTAAAAATCAGCATTTAGTAGAARGACTAAAAGACTTGTTGTAATCAGTGAAATCAATACTGGAAGTGTTCTCAAAGATTGATGTTGATAGTTTAAAAGCTTGCAGAAGAGCAGGAGAAGATGTAGAAAAATACCACATAAATATTGCTTGAGGAAACTGCAAAAGCCCCTGTTCATTTCATTGATAGCAGTCTTTAGTATTACTTGGTATAAGATGCATAAATTCCTTCAGACAGGGAATAAATACTGGGTGCTAAAAATATTATGTTAAAATAAATGTGGTTTTGAAAACTGGAATGGTTCACATGTAGTGATACTGAAATATCTGGGGGAGTTTAAGGTTCAGTAATAACCAAGCAAAAGCTGGTCCAATAAATCCTAGGAACATGTGAGACTCTGAGGCAGCAGATTTTGCAGGTAGTCGGAGATGTGGTGTGAGGAGTAAAGTCCATCTGTAGTAGTGGGCACAGATTGGTTGGGATTCAATAATTCCAAGGCTGAGTTGAGATTCTGTAACTCYATAATTTTAATTTTATAAGTTTCTTCTTTCAGTGAAGAGTTTGATTTTTAATTATTTAAATAATAACAATTTCAATTTGCTTCCTTTTTAACTAGTTGATGGGATTTGCTTTGGGAGGGGAGCATTGTATAAAAGCCATAGGACAGCTTTTGGTGGTAAGGAAAGGTCCATCACTAACAAATATGGTGCATTATGCACTTTGGCTATGATCAAATGGGGGAACTTTAGGTATGATGACAATAACATCAATTAATGTAATAAAAATCATTGTCTTGCTGTGTGATAATTTACCCATATTATCCCACAGAACCCAACCCTGAGCTCTCACACCTMCATTCCAGCCTGGCTTTGGTGCATTTTTGCTTGGCTGCAGCAGCTGTGTGTTTTCTGCATTTGATTATTGTTGGCCYGTTGCAGGGGCTGTTCTCTTCTCTGCATAGCCAGATCTCTGCAGTTGTATGTCACACTGGAAGCATAAGAAAGCTTCAAAATGACCTGCAAACTACTAAATGTTTATGGTCCAAATTTTGTAAATGTTCCTCAGTCCAAAACAGTGATGGGCTGGAAGGGAAGCTTATGAAAAGCATGAGAACAGGGARTAGAGTGCTTTATGAATGGAAGTGCTGAAGAACTGTAATTACCATATAAACAGGATTTTTTAATTGTTAACAAAGGAAGGAACATACTCCAAATCTGGAAACCAGATAACATGGRCCTAATCTAATTTAGATGTCTGTAGTGAGTTCATAACATGGCACCTCTTCTATATTCAAAGTGTATTTAGATATTTTAGGGTAAGATTCTTCTGACTGGTTTTAGAAAAGTACTTACAGGCAAGATAAACTGTATCTTAYTGACTAGGTCTTTATTAATGGTAATGAAATATAGCTGAAATGTAGATAACAACAATGGACACTGATGAATCCTACTCAAGATATGTATTCAGAACACCACAGGAGTGCAATATTGTACATGTCCATCAAAAATGCATGTTCTTTCTGAAATAGTTGTGAGAAATTATACCCATTCTTCCTAGCATAGCAATATGAAAGTTCCTGCACATGATTAATCAAGAAAAAAAAATCGAATGCATTGTATGGTTGTCTGATTTATGCTGAAAAATGCTCTTTATCTTTGAACTCTCAGATTGCAGGTCAGACTGTATTGTGTAACTTTTGTTTTAGAACATTCTGTGCAGATGAGATTGAACAGATCTGCRAAGAAAAGTGTTCTTTCCAACAAAAGCTGAGCAGATTTCTCTAGCCACTTCTTATCCTGGATACAATTAATGTAGGCTTGAGAAGTGACCCCAATCCTAATAAATTGCCCTAAGCTTTTAAGTGGCATTTTGGAGGGAGCAAAGTTCTGACTTATGATGAGTTCTGACCCATCTTACTCAACTTTCTCCCTTTCTCAGAAGTGTTTTCCCTAAGCTTCCTTTTTATATTTGTTCGTGTACCTTTTCACACAGATGTTGAAGCTTATATATACTTCAAAGAAATARTTTAACAAGAAGTATAAGTATTTTTAAATTACTCCAAACATACCCAGATTAAACTAGACATAATTCTTTTCACCTTTTTAAAATGTGTTTGATAAAATAGTTAACTTCTAAAAGTCTTTTTCACTTTTAATATAACTTGGGTATTGACATTTTATGAATTTATGTTTTTAATGAAGCTATTGAGACCWTTTATATGTCATGAATATGCAGTRTATTAAAATAATAGAGCCTTGGTGACTTAGTGAAAATAAGCAATGGTAGCTGCCAGGAGCACTGTGTTTTTGCATYAGCTGGCAAGTAGGCTTCTATATCACCTAAAGTTTTTAGTCAACACGTTTCAAATGTAAGAGAAGTTATTAAAATGCATGGAGGAAAGTCTCACAATGACTTTCCTGGTTAGTCTTGAAACAAGGAAAGGGATTTTTAATGTTTTATAATAAGTATTGAAGTATTGAAGCATCTGTGTCCTTTCCAATTTTGTGAAGAATGTAACTGTTAATAAAATTAAAAATGCAGGACTGAAGCAGTTAAAAGAACATTTATTCATGAAAATACAAGATATAGCATCAATGGACAGGTTTTGGTAGCTTTAAAATGTCCATGGTAGGAGGTGAAACACAGAACTTTAGAATTCAAGARTAATAATTTCTGTTGATTTCCACTTTTTTGTTGAACAGAATGAAAGGATGTGAGCCCCAAGTGATCAGGCATGTATTGACCACTTGGGTTTCTTCTGCTGTTTTCAACTATTTATTTTAAATCCTTGAGCTAAATTGATGTGTGAGATGTAATAATTGATTTAACAATTTWGATACTGTTATGTGAGAGAGTAAAGGAAACTTAAGTGCTGCGTTGTGGTTTGTATCCCCCTGGCTCATGGAAATTCCATGGAAATAYTCTTGTGAAAGCTTAAGGGCTTTGATAATGCTTCTTGTCAATGAATCAGCTCRTTTTTGTGTTCATAACAGTAATTGGGAGTGGAAAAGGTACCCTTTTTTGGTAATTAAAAGGACTCAAATGCCGTAGTTTGATGTGATTTCTATGCTATTCTGTTCCTGCTTTTATACAGTTTCTGTTGGAATTTGCAAGGCCAAGCACTTTTTCCAGATTCTACAGGAGTGCTGAGTCCTGAAACTCAGCTTGCTGTGTGTACTGGTAACACATATGTATGCACAGAACAGGATTTGGGACTAGATTTGCATGCAAAATGTTGCACCATTATCTCCCTCGATTGCTCTCAACTCTTTAACCTCCCTTTAGAAACAAATAGATGTTCAGCCATTAAAWGGGAGCTGTCATGTTGTGTACTTTGGCACAAATTTTCATCCTGTCTGCGTYAGGAAGTTTGAAAGAGGTGAAGAGTTTGGCACACAACCAGAGCTGCCAAGAGCTTTGTACTCCCTAGGACAYGACTGCACCTGGCAGCTTTGAGGCAGGTGGCTGAGATGGCTGATGCTCAGCCTGCAGGTGTGTTCTTTCCCTGCTGGGGATGTTCTGGTTTGCTGCAGAGATCTGCTCCTGGTGCAGTGATGAACTCAGGTATTAACCAGGGCTTGCTGCCTGCTGGTGTCACATGCCCCGTCACCCTCAGATGCTGATGCCCTAAAAGACRTCACAAGTGCCTTCCTCCCCAGCGCCTCCCTCAGTGGCCAAGCAACCRCAGCTCCCACCATGCCACCACCCTTCCTCACAAATGACTGTCAGRAAATTCAAGCACTGTATTTATAAACATGTGTGTAAAGTTGTTAAATAAGCATAAGGTAAGTTAGTTCTTGGTAAATAAYTGGAATTCATAATTAATTGATAAAAGTAGAATGAATTCCTATTAGAGGTGGAGCATAYATTTTTTGCGAGGATTAAACTAAAAACTTTTAATTGAAAGATGCAAGGAAGTGTAAACAAAGGAGGATAGTTCGGTTGACATTTTATTGTATAATCCTAATTATCATCTTCCTGTTATATCTGTAGCATGCTTGAAATTATTCTTGCAAGCTTAGTTTTTTGGTTTTATATTGCTGGTATTAGAAATAAGGCAGGTACACACTAAAGGATGAGCAAACAGTAATTTCCATCCTTTATCTGCCTTCATGCAATGGTTGGGAATGCTGCTTCTGAGCACACTCTATAGAAGTATCACAGTCAGATAGTATTTCTTTTTACTGTTTTTTCAGTGATTAGTCTTGGCTTCCAGTTCTTCCAACTAGTCTCTCTGAGGAGCCTACATATAGGAAGCATGCATTTATATATAGATGCAGGGAAATAATCAGGAAAACGAAAAAATAAATAATAAAAATTAAATAATAAATAAATCATTTTAATAATAATAAATAAATTAAACAGTAATAAATAAATACATAAGCAAACCTTCTTGCAATACAAGTTGAGTTACAAAGTTCCAAATATGTATAACAAATATCTTTAGAGGTATTTGTTACACATATTCAGTCTGTGATTAATCTCAGACCTCTCTTGTACAGTTAATATTTTTTGYTGCAAGGTCTACAATATGAATAGAAACATATGTATTTAATTTAAACATTTAGTTATCTTAATTTTGATTCCTTTGATGATATTTAGTGCCTTCTCTTTKTAGTTCATGTTAGCTTCATTCTTTTTCTGTTTTTCTGCACGAAACAACATCCTGCACACAGTATAACTGAATCTTAAGGAGAAGCATGTCCATGGGTGCTAGTAGTGAAATTAAATCTTTATCACTTTCAGTATATAGTTTGCTTGGACTATAAATTAATTAAAGCACTATGTAGAACTTCTGGTTTATCAATAATAAATMTATCTCTGTAATTTTTTTATTTGTCTTCTGTGCTACAGTTATTCCATGACTTGGTGCTCATAAATTTTTTTTCAATGACAGAATCATAGAAGTCAGGACTACAAATAGACATTCCATCACTAGCAAGAAATCTGTGTGGATTTTACTTTTTTTTTAAGTGTGTTTTTTTTTTTTTTGCTTTTTCTTCTTACAATAAATTGTCTGATAATATGTTCCTCTTTTGCTTTTATTTGTAATTTGAAGTGTCAGTCTGTCTTTTCAGGAGTAGGACAAGTGTTCCATTAAGTTGCATGCCTCCCTGGCAGTCTTGATAATGAAATGATAGATGTTGAAATAACAATAAGAGATAAGTATGAGAACTCTCCAGGAACACATTGTACTAAGAGAATGCCATACTTGAACTGTCTGATATTTTTCTTACACTGTAAAAAAAAAAACCAAACAAGCAAACAACAAAATCTCGGTAGAATGATGCAGTTATATGAATCCATTTTAATTTATATGTGCTCTCACATATTAATGAATGTGTTTATAAGTTTTATGGGTAAGACATAACTTAAGTCATAATATTGCAACTTATAATTATGAGTTAGTAAGAGTTTCAAGCACTTTAGAGTCATAATTTTGCAGTCATTTATAGCTCAGAACTCTCACATTTTGCATAACAAAATTTACCTGAATTTACCTTTAGAGACCTTGGCTGGGAGACTTTGCAAGAGTGCATTTGTATTTATTCCAAATTCTACTATTATTTTGAAAACAGTAGAAACTACTCATATATGAATTTCTTTAACCTATAGTTTCAAATGACTGAAGACTGAAACATTACTAATACTATTTCTCTGTGTCTGGTCAGCATTCTGAAGACACTTTTTTAGAATACTTAGAAACCATGTATTTACAATGCATCAGATATCAAAATACGGATATCCTCAGTAAACATAAACTTTACTGTAGTGGAAAATCATGGGTTCTGAGCAGCAACACTGACTGGTGCAAGACATTTGTCTTTTCTGTGAAGTCCCATTTCTGAGCAACTACCAGTACAGCTTGCTCTTTGCTGGTGATCAGCAACTTTGTTGGTGACACCGAGCTCTGTGGTGCTGTCGATAGACTGGAGGGAAGGGATGTCATCCAGAGAAACTTTGGCATGTTTGAGAGGGGGGCCCATGTGAATTTCTTGACGTTCAACATGGTTGGGACAATTTCAAGCACAAACACAAGCTGGGTGGAGAATGGATTGAGAGCAGCCCTGAGGAGAAGCATTGGGCAATGTTTGTGGATAAGAAGCTTGACTTTTTCCTCGTTGTCTCTTTCTTTTCAGATGATCTAATATTTTTGGTGAAAATAAATTCTAAAATTTTGGTGAAAATAAATATCAAACAGAAACATTGAGATATGATGGTAGATCAGTTCACTTTATTATAACACAGCTTTTCTGTTATGGATTTTTTTGTTTGTGTTTACTTGATCTTGCTGGGTATTAGAGCCAATATCCAAACATTCTACTTAAACATACCATGTTCACCTCAGTTTGAAGAAAATAGGTCAAATTCTGACRTATACTATGACTTCATTARATTAGAATTCTGTCTTTCTGCTACMAACAGTTTGATGACAAATTTAACTTAAAAATRTTTAGAGTTCATCACCTTTGCTAATGTTGGGAGAGCAGCTTCAGCTTCAAGCTTATTGTAAAAGGTAAGAACTGTGTTTTGTGCATTTCTCTAGTTGTGTTACATTAAATGTAAAAAGTGTTTTGCTCTGCTTTACTTTAGAAAACATTGTGCGTATCAAGTTGTGTTGYTCATCCCTCTGGGAGCTGAATTTCGTCCATTGGGGTCAGATTGCTGTCAGGGTAGTATAAACCTTCTCCAATGGCATAGCTGAGGTGGAAAGATGTCCTTAGCTGAAGAGTATGGTAAGGTGTATAARTAAGTGTTGTGAAGTCCTGCTTTATAAAGCCAGGAGCAACTTCTCATATATTCAAACCTGTGTTAGTGCAATAATGAATGGAAAGAAGGTAGAAGCTGGAGCAGGGCAGGAATAACTCACCCTGCAGAYCAGTCTGAATGATCTCAGAGGTCCTATCTTGGTTTGGCCACAATGGTCYGGTTATTTGTAAAGGGGCARATTTTGTGGCTTCAATGYRAAGAAATGTACCATCAGCTCTAATGAAACCTACTGGTCYCAGAAATTACACAGCATGGCTGAATGCAGTTATAAAAACACTTCATGTCAGAATATGAAAATATTGCTTATTTGTGCTGAAAATAATCATATTCCAGATGTTTTCTACACATTCCAAACATTATACTGACTTCTGTGTACTGAAAATAACTGCTTGACAACATATTTTGTAGATAAGTACATAGTAAACCTTGCTTCTCCTTCCCCCATGGTGTATCACAGATGGAGTAAATGGGGCTGTAACTCCCTTGGGTTCTTAAAAATGCACTGCCTTAGTTCAGATGCTGTAGCTGCATCATTGCCTTGCTACTAAAACAGTCAGACTCAGTCTGGCATACTGGATGCAAAGCCCTGCTAGATTAAACTGACAGCTTTGCTTAAAATCTCTTTATGGATTGTTAATCACCAAAACAGAGGCTATTCTGCAAATATTTACTGGGCTGCAAGTGTTCTTATGCCTGGATAATCTGATAGATTTGAAAGGCAATGGTGAACTGCTGTTTTGAATTGGTGAACAGGTATTCTGAATTAAGAGCCACATAAAATACCAAAGTAGYAGCTATAACAAGAGTTTTCACTTATCTAATTAAAATTCTTGTATTTCGGCTTAGCACGAATCTCTCCTTGGAGTTCAAGGAAAGATTTTAGGATTTATTCATAGAATGATCATTTTTAAATGACAGTAGAGAAGAATGAAGTGAATAAAAGCTTTGTCARGAAACACTTTGGATGTGTTGAATTTCCTCTTTTATTTATGATGTATGTTGAAACACTGAATACAATTGAAATTCATGAAAATCTGTCTGCTTCTACATCCACCTTCCTTCTTTATTTTTGCCACAAACTAATATGTAATAGATGGATCTGTGAAATCCGTTTTAAAGATTATTTTTTTCCTTGTTTTTTTTTTTTTTTTCCAGAGGGAAATTGTTGTATGGTGTTTTGCCACTTACATAAGTTGGTGTAATAAAATTCAAGTAACTTATTAATTCAGTTGAGGAGTTTGTTTCCTGTCAAAGGATTTGTTTTTAAATCTTAAGTCCTACTCTACCCTTGCCCTMTGACAAATATATAGAGGAAATTAATGTTCCAATCTTCTTGGGAAGCAGATTTACCAGGAAAGGGAAGGCTATATTTAAAGTAGGAAAGGAAAATGTTAATTGTAATAGGATTTTGAAAAACATAATTACTATACAGAATTAACCTATTGTATAAACAAAATTATATCACAGAGGTGTCTAAGTAGAAGAAATGAAAATTTTGACATGTAATAAGATATGTTTTGCTAATACAGCTCATAGGTTGTATAAACATGTTGTGTTATTTTGATAGTTTCTGAATTCTAGTGCTGACTGAAATGTCTGGAAACTTTCATCTTTTATAAAGTTTAMCATGCACAAAGAAGACAGTTCTCCTTTTTTATTTCTGAAGTTATTAATTTAGCTAAAGTTTTTTCTATGTTCAAAATCCTGCCACAGCCACAGAAGTCCCAGCTGAAAGCAATCTAATGGCAGAGGTGAGGAAGACAGCAGCTGAGGGATGCTAGAAATATGAAGGTAGTTCTTTTTTAACCATGTGGCTAAGTGCTTCTGGCTCAAAGGGATGTCAAGTGAGTTCTTTAACCCATRCAAATGGAGTACTCTTACAATGTAGCTCCTCTGTGCCCTTTCAAAGTGTGAACATTTCTGAATTAATAAATTTTGAAGTATTGCAATTTCCTCAGTTTTCCTTACAGGTTTATCAGACTTCCACTATCATTAAGATAGCAGTTTGGAATCAGATACAAAATAGAAAGATATTTTATGAAGGTACTATTAATATAAATCTTTTTGGTAGAGCARTATCTGCTCTAAAGACAAGGTCCAGCCTCTCTAACACAATGCAGGTTTAGCTGTCRTCTGATGGAGAGTGGAAGGCTTCCTGATCCAGATTCCATTTCTGGGCCCCTTCCCACAGAGAGGTTTTTTACCACAGCCCACAGTCTTGCTGCTGCTGAGCCCCTTCAGCTCATTCACTGTCCAACAAGCCGTGGCAGCACAGCACCCTCAGAACTCTGTTTCTTTTGCACTGTTTAATGGGGTAGTTAAAACTTACTGTTATGGAGTTATTTTTGTGGCTCTCCTGTTTTGGACWGCACAGTCATAGGTCTTGTACTTTTCCTGTGCTGATTTCCTGATTCACAGTCTGTGCCAGCTCCCACTAATACCAGGACTGGGGTCATTCCAGTAATTGTTTTGCATGGAGRACATAGGAGGAGTCCTCGATCAAGCTCATTTTCAGCAGATTAACCTTTTATTTGCTGGTCTGTCTTCTAATTGCATTTTTGCTTRCATGACCTGTAGTTATGGTGTCATTACACTGTAACTGTGAAGTTTAAATATTACAAAATCTGATCTTTACTAAATACCTAACAGGCAGTGTGGTGGAGGCAGACATACTCCTGGAAATTCAAGCTTCCAGATTCCTGTAGCTACCAATCTCTCCTGTTTGGGATTTGTAGTTGGAGAGCTATGTTTTTAATAAACTTGTCAGTCTGAACAGCTATGTGTAGTGAACCTCTGGAAGGAACTTCTTTCTAAAATCTTTGTTTTTCTTTTTTTAACCTTTGTTAGTGGGCTGTCAGGTATAGTTGRATTAATAGCTAATGGACTTGTAACTGTTATCTTCAGCAATACTGAGTGTTAGTTGTTTTATTACCACTGTGAACAGTGTGAGTTAAGTCTTTTACCTGTTTGAAGTGGGAGGGGTCCACAAAGATGTTCAATTTACCTCAAAATGTGCTTCTTAATGTAGTGAAATTGCATTGTTCCCCTTTTAAATTAAAGGTACATCTAAAATGTGAATTTCACAAAACTCAAGGTTTTTAAAAATTATTTCAAATTTTTTATTTACACTTYTATTTATATGCATTGAGTGATTTAGTTATGTTTGTTTTTGGGGTTTGAATTTGTAGAATTGTATGATAATGATAAGTATTACTTAGATACAAGTTACACTTCTAGTACTGTAGTTCACATATTTTAATTTGCTCCAGTATGAATTTATGTGTCTATTAATGTTGTGATTTAAAAATTGTGTTCCCACTGAAACATCCCAAACCRTGTGCAGCTTTTACAAAAGTTTGCCACTAAGCTGATATCACTATTTRGAAAAACAAAGACAAAAATAAGATAACAGTGCACTCTGTCAAACATGTGATCTTAAACTGCAGTTGTTTAGCATTTCATCCCTAGAGTGGAAACTACATTAGGCCCATTACTATTATAGGTTGTATAATTCATCAGTCAGCCACTTGTAACATTGTTATTTTTCAGGTATCTACAAAAATGAATACCTATTTTCCTGGGGTTTTTTTCTGTTTTGTGGGTTTGTTTTGTTTTGTTTTGTTTTGTTTTAGTGTTAATTAATTTTTTCAAATATGGAAAAAAAAAATTCATGGGCAGTTTCAGATGGGTGGGAGAGCTGTAGATTGGCCTGAACCTGGAGAGTGGGAAAGTGAACAATGGAGGCATGTTTTCATTAGATTAGAAATATTATTCTTTGGAACTCAAGGTGCAAATTATCCCGTGCCATAATGTTCTTTTCAAGCACACAAGATAAAATTTGCATATCTAAATTGGATCAGCTTGAATGGGTTTCCCTGCTGTCTCATCCCCTCAGCTACAGTCTTTCTGAAATGGCCTGCAGGTGGATCCAAATAGAAATTTTTAAGTCTATTTTTAAGAGCATCTTTGAATTTTTTTTTTTTTTAGTTTTATATTGATTTCTTCAGTGAACATCAGCAAAATTTCTCCTATGCCTCATCTGAGTATAATCTACATGATAATTAGAGGTTTAAATTTAACTATGCTTATACTGGCTTAAGGAATAACAATTTAAACTGGGTCAATCAAATCACAATTTTTTCATATTGTTAAAATTATGAATTCCCCTTTCCCTTCCTTTTCCCCCTTTCCTTTCATCTTAGAAGTAACATAATGTTTTATTATAAATGCGACAAATTCTGCCATCCAAGGGAAGACCCTGCAAACCATCTTGTTCTAAAATGCTGGATTTTCTTCTGTTTTTTTTAAGGTRGACTCACTGATCCTGTACTGATTCGGATTTCTGTTCTCCCTTTCCATAAACTCTCAAAACTTTGATAATATTTTATTGCATTTATCAGGATGGAAGTGCATGTATTATTTTCACCTCTACKAAAACAATTGTGTTCTTAATAAATTTTTATCAAGTATGAGGGGAGACCTCATCATGGTCTACAGCATMCTCATGAGGSAAAGTGGAGGGGCAGGCWCTGATTTCTTCTCTCTGGTGACCAGTGGYAGGACCCAAGGGAAYAGCAGAATGCAGTGTAAGGGGGTCCTTAAGCTGGATATTAGAAGAAGGTTCTTATCCAAAAGAGTGGGCACTGGGTGAGGCTCTCTGGGAAGGTGATCACRGCACCAAGCCTGGCAGAGTTCAAGAAACTTTCAGGCAATGCTATTATGCACATGGTCCAGGAGTTGGACTCTGTTCCTTGTGGGTCCCTTCAAACTCTGAATATTTTATGATTCTATTATTCYAATTAATTTCATCCAGCTACTCAAGTTATTTTGTATTTGTTTGGTAATATGACTTCTTCTGACGTATCAAGGAGTAATAGCAAAAGAAAAAATATAATTTCTGTGGGCAATAGGGCTACAGCTCAAAGACAATATTTTACTTCCTGTAAATTGSTTGGGAAGTTTTAAGGATAATATTGTTACAGTGTCTCTCTGATACATGTGGAAAAAGTTGTAGCATAGTCTTRGGCTTTGATGGTTTCTGACCCAAGCAATGAATGACCTAAAGCTTATGCAGTCCATCTGTGTTTTTCTAGCTGTGCATGTATATTAACTGCCCAATGTCAATGTAAGAATAGGGAGTATGCTGTCAAGACGTCCTTGGGCTCCTTTAAATGAACAAATAGAAGCAGAAAAAGGTTCGACAT
Organism: Alauda arvensis; assembly: GCA_902810485.1. Taxonomy (NCBI): domain Eukaryota; kingdom Metazoa; phylum Chordata; class Aves; order Passeriformes; family Alaudidae; genus Alauda; species Alauda arvensis. Next base: position 55,028 of record CADDXX010000269.1, on the reverse strand, counting down.
CAACAGAGCTTCTCCAAAGCCTCTGTCCAAGGTGCTGAGGGATAGTGTTTGTGTCAGCACTGTGGGACAGAACCTCGAGCACTGAGGGACTGGCTCAGGCGGGTGAGCTCTGCTTACCTGCCACCACTGTGCTTATCTCRAGGTTATATTCTAGGTGGGTTTGGGGGTTAGAGGCCTTTGGTTTAGGTCTGTGATACATTCTTGCACGTGGCCAGAATGGAATAAGCCATGTGAAGGTGTATCAAGTTTCTGAGGGTGCCTGCACCTCACAGAATGGCTTAAAAATAATTTGTGAAATGGCTCCTTGGGTATGTTTTGTAAAGCAAAAAGTTTAATAAACTTATAATAAACAATAAAACAACAAAATAGAAACTGAGCACAGGTACTTACAAATATTGTACCCTGCTATGACACCCCAAGAAGCCCCCAAGAACTTTGTTCTCTGCCTTAAATACAGGATGACTTAGGTGGGATTTTTGGCAAAATAGAGAATATGGCCCAATAGAGAATGGCCACATTTCTGAAAGACAGGTATAGAGACCTRTCTGTGTTTCTGTCTTGGCCTTGAGCCAATGGCTGCAAACAGGTCAAAGAACTTCCTAGGGCTTTTTTCTTTTAAGTCTTATGGTAAACTGGAATCCTTTTTCCTTATGTGGAAAATACCTGTTTGGTTTAAAGCTGCATTACTACAGGTCTGGGTTGGGTTTTTAAGTTTTGTTTCTATCTTTATTGCTGCTGTTTTGTTTATGTTTTGGGTTTTTTCTAAACTTCATGCCTGGTCTGTGTAGAGCATTGCAGAAAAGTCAGATTTGGTTTGGTAGTTTTATGTACAGGTGGTAAATCTCAACATTATCAACTCTCTCAGTTTATCCTCTGGCCCTAGTTCAGGTTGGTGTTTCTATTTCTTTATGTGGGAGGTCTGAAGAATCTATTCAGTTCTATAAGTAGTTCTCATTATGTATTGTTGGAGTTTGTTTCTCTTCTTCTTGCCCAAGAAATTTGAATCTTTATGAGAATAGGCYAGGATTACTGCTGTATCCCATTGTGATGATGATACTCATATATTAGTCAGAGAATAAAACCCCACTCTAATTACTGTTTCTGGATGCAACATTAGCATTGCATGTTTTTTGTTTTTAAGATCACAGTAACTGCCTTCTCCTATCTAAGTGATATTCAAGGAGGTGTGATTGGCCTAAATGACAATGCCAGTGCTTAACTCATAGAGCCTACACTGTTATACCACCACAGTAAGAGATTAATGATACTACTTCTGCAAAAACACTGTGGATATCATTGGTGAGGGGAATAAGAGATATTCCAGTGGTTCTTGGATTGTAGGATTGATTCTCTTGCTTTAGGCTTTTAGAGAATACAATAAGGTCTAAATGTTATTTCTGGCATGGGGAACAAAAAATACCAGCATTTGGGCAGAAGATTCTGACTGTGTTGTGATGGGGAGAGAAGGAGTTGAACTCTAGACAGTAGAGTGCTGTTGTGCTCAATTTGTTAGTGGACCAAACAAGGAAGTATGGGCTCTGTGCAGGAAATCTCACTTGTGCAAACACAAACATGCATGTCTTGAAAGTTACCTGACATGTGCCCCATTTAGTTGCTGCAGTGACTTGGCACAGCTGAGCTRGGGAGAAGAGAGATGGCAGCATTCTCTCTTACTGCTCCCAGAGTCAGGCTTTGGGCAGTGGATTAGTGACAGCCTGTGCTTCTCCAAATTTGGGCACTCTGCATGTGCAAGCTGCTGGGCTTGTGTCTGACCTGTGCTTCCCCACAATCTCAATGTGTGTGTGTTTGTGTGTGTTAGCCAGACAGCCMCAGACCACCTGTGAAATCAGCCCACAGTGGCACAGTGACTTTCAGGTGTTGTTCTGGCACTTGCTGATTCATGGTCTGTACTGATGTTCATAACATTTTAACATAAAGCACATTTCCAGATRTCACATCATGGATACCATATTGTARTTCTGRGAATAGATTGAGTAGAACAATWTTTTTGAATATTGTAACTATTTAACATAAKTTRTATACTCACATATGTTAACATAATRTGTTCACCAAAAYATAGGTGTGGTATTTGGCTTTCTATGGGAAGTCTTAGGCAATATGTAATCATAGTTTAATAATTTGTACTGAAATTGTAATGAATTGGTAAGTTGTAATGAATTTCCTTACTGTTGTCTCTCTGGTTAATCCTTAGTCTTTTAAATTGCATTTACTGTTTATAATCCAATGTGTGTCTGTGGAGCAGACATAACACTTGTGCTAAGGATCATTTCTCATCTTCTAGTTCTTAGTGTTTACCAGCAGTTAGAACATGAATTATTAGTTCATTAGGGAAAATCAGGTTACAGAAAAGTTAATTAATAATGRAAGAGTTATTTCTGTGTAGGACAAGAAATACTTTCAAAGTTTTCCAATAACCTTTGTTGAAAAATAGTGTGTGTGCTTTGCAAAGAAATCATTTGTTCTTTGATAGTGAAGCTAATTATTCTCAGCACACACTAGCTATGTCAAATTACAAAAGGAACATCAGACTCTCTATGTTGTAGGAATTAAAACACCATCAGTTCAGCTAATGAAGAGCATACAATGAATATGATCTCATTTTTGTAATGCAGTTTAAGTGAAAGCCTTTTAAAAGAASTGTTGCAACAATCATAATTTAGAGGGGAAAAGAAACAATAAAGCAAATGTTTGCTATCTGTTTTAATTACTTTCTGCTTAGAGGTATGCATTAGGTTTATTTATTGTTTGATTTCAAATTATTTCTCTTAAATGGTTTAAGAATACAGTGGCTAATGATCCATTCTGAAATCAAATGAATAGTCTTGTGTATTCCATTATACAAAGCCAAAGACAGTAATTTTTGATTGCTTCATTGTGATATCATGTGAAGATCACTACTTGAAATTATAGATTAACATAAGCATGGGAACCTGAAACAGAATATGAAGCACAGAAGAGAAAATGAATTAGTGCAATTTTCTTTTTTTTTTTTTTCAAATGGGAAAAAAATGAGAATGGATTTCTGAATTATGTACCAACCATGAATGTAGTGCAAATGCCATCCCCTATTAACGTTTCAATTATTTTTCTTTCTGGAGAATTTCTTACAAAGACAGCAATATGAAAATGTCCCTGAAAAGTTTAAATGCTTGGTGGAAAGAAGATCTTTTGTCCTGATCAAAGATATTAGCAATTTTCTTCTTGCTTACATGTAAGAGGGATTGGAAGATTTTTTCTTCCTCCTCTCCACCAAAGATTCAAGATGTGTGGGTCTTCCCTGTGTCAAAACTATGTATGCACTTAGAAAACTTAGGATATTAAGTCAGAAGCCTGAACTCTCAACAGAAGCAGGGGACCTTTACTGTACTTCACCAATCCCTTCAGATAAGAAAATGAGGCATTGGTAGTTTAGGGGAAGCCCTGTCAAGCTGCCTATCTGCAAATCAAGASTAACATTTCTTAGAGATCACTGCAATCAAATAACTCAATATAATTAAGTTTTATACTAAAACAAAAGCCTTGATTCACAAGGTTGGAAATGTAGCATTTTGTTGACTGCCAGTCAAACAGTTATTGACAGAGAGGGGATTTGGTGCAGGCATATGCGTGTTTAAAGTGTTTGACATAATGGAATTCTTTCCTGAATCCTGTCAGTATATTACTTTGCTATGGCAACCCTGCAGCTTTACAGGAGATGAATTTATTGAATTGTACCCTCCTTGAGCCTAAGTGAGGTACAATGTGTCTGCCTATTCAGCAAGTTTCAGTATTTAAGATGTATTCAAAGACTGTAAGATATTTAACCTCTTTTAGATAAGACCATGTACAATAATCAGATTTGGGCAAAATTCTACATATTGTTATGGTTTTGCATGTATATCTGTAGAAAGAAGAAAGGACTAAAATGATCTGGGGWTTTAACATTCAGTTATCCTCMAAAGTTTCCAAAGAASGTTGTTTATAATGGTTTTCTAAYAACTTTTGGAGGATGCAGAATATAKYTCTTGTTTTCTTTATATTTCTTCATGTGAAAGTCTGAATTATTTGGTTTTGGAGTTAATAAAGAAAAACACTAAATAATAATATACTAGAAATAGCTTTTTACATATTTRAGGATTGAAAATACCTCTGAGTCAATCTGTCTGATGGAGACATTAATATTTGAGCATATGTAGAAGTGTCTGCAGGAAGTGGGTGGAGATGGACCTGGTGGTGAGAGTTTTTTAGCAACATATTGCAAAAATTGCCATTTTCCTTTCACTGTGTGGGATATCTCAGAGAAGTAACCTTATACTTAGGCACTGATATATCAGCCAGACAACTGAAGTTGTGTGTTGGATCTGTATTTATATATGGGGGCTAAGAGAATTTAAGCTGACATAAATTGTTTTAGTATCTAGTTAACATATTAATTTTAATATGTGTTTTTAAATAATTAATATGAAAGCATAATAACTTTTTTTTTCTATTGATACGTCTAGGAAACATGTTTTTATGTGAAGTTTGACTTTTGCTTTACACATGATGTATCTTTTTTTTTTATTTTTTTTTTTATTTTTGCACTGGTAAATCCTGTCTATCTATTTACCTGAACTAAGGTTGTTATTTTACCTGAACTCAGCATCAGTTTAAACATTGCCATTGTGGTTTCAAAGTAATGCTTCAAATTTTTAATGCTCTRCACCCCACTTTATCTGTGTAAATTAAATTTCCATGTCCCAGGGAAATCATGCTCTGTTTTTCTAACTTGGTGGTAACAACTGAACTGCTTGCTGATCTATAGACAACTGCTTTGCAGGTTTCTTTAATATTTCAATAATAGTTCAGTCACTGAGAATCTCCCCCACATCATTTATTCCTTCAGTGAGCAGTATATCAAATGAACTGGTCTTATATTCTGCAGAGAGTGTATAGATGAAACTCKCAGTTATTTAGACATTGGTTAGTGTTGAGTCTCACAGGAAATACCTGTGGAAGTACCTGAGCTCCCACTAACAGTTAATTGGAAAACTTTTAATCCTATTTTCAGAGACACTAATGTAATAATGATTGGAGAAAACTTGTATATTGCCTTTTGTCCTCACAGGCAAAGCAGTCATGCCAATCTCATGGATGTTCATCCCATCCTGAAAGTGTCACATCACCTTAAGCTTRGTTTGATCCCTTTTAATGAGGCTTTAGTTGTAATACTAATGCTGATAATTTAGGATGCGTTTTTCAGCAGCACACAAAATGTATTTAATGCATTGATATGTATATGCAGAAAATTCAACTGTGTGTGGTTGTGGTATCAGGTATCTTGGTGCACAGGTTTGGCTACTTCCTTAATTTTGCCATAGAAATTTTGGTGCAATGAAATGGAGGTGAGGATGGTGCTCAGCAGCAGAGGAGAGTGGGAGGTTTTGTTAACACAGCTCAGCATTTTGCAGTCTGTGTGTTTTGAAATTATAACTTGCTTTGATTAATATGCACCTAGAATTTGCTAACTTTGTGGCCTTCCTTGTTTAGATTTGCTTTTTGCATTGTAGTTTGCTCCAGAGTTGGCTTTAGTGAGTGATCTATAASTTTCAATAGTAAGATTGATCAGTTGGAGCAGATTTGCCTTCCATCTCCCAGTTAAAGCAATTACCATATGTCATGGAAGTAGGACAGATGGAACAGACTTGTGAAGTTTTAGACAGTATTGCAGAGGGAAGGCTTTGTTTTGGGATGCTATCATTAGGGCTGTAACTTTAATTATAGCCTATGATTCTGCAAAGTATTTTTAATAATGATAAAATGGGGTTCTATCTTAGGGATTATTTAGTTACCAAATCCCAATTGAACCTTGCTAATTAATTTAGAATGGTTTAAATCTCACCTCAGCTTACTTTGTGTCTGAATGGTGGGAGATAYATTAATCAGTTTACTGAAGTTACAYTCCTCTTGTTTATTGAKCTGTTGAAGCCAGCACAAAACACACAGCTGTACTTTTGGCCAGAGAAATTAGGACTTTTAAGAAGTTAATAAGTTATTAAAAGCTATTTCCACCTGCATTGTGTTTGTCACTACTACTGAGCCTGTACATTTCTGGAAACCACTGACTGTATTGGTTAAGTAAAAAAAAGCTGCACCAATGAAACAACTCACTAAAGAAATCAGCCTTGTTTAATTTTCTTATTAATTTGTATTACTTAACTAATTTGAGAATTGATAACAGAATGTTTGAGTGATTTATGGCCTGAAAAAGAAGACCAACGTTTCCCTCCTTGAAAATGGAAATTGGCTTGTCAGACATTTAGATGAAGAATGATCAATCAATAGGATTTTAATAAGGAAAAGGTTTAAAATTGACTGAAGGTGGCTTTTGTTTAAGGTGATTTGGTATGTGCATATTACTAAGCTCTCCCTGGAGAGGATTTTCAAAGGCAATAATGGGCACTGATTTCCTTTGTTTATTTCATTCTCTTGCTGTTCCCCTTGCCAGGGATTTCAGTATTTACCTCTCCATTGTGTCTTTCAAATCTCCCTGCCTGCTCTTCAGGTCCTGTGAATAATTTTAATTATTTGCATTTAAAACTATGTGTTTTAACCACTATTTTTATCCACTGAGCCTGTTGTGTAGATAAACATTTATCTTCAGCCTAAGTTCATGCTAGACATGGGGGCTAGGTATTGCCAGTGATTTTAGGAACACAAATTTCAAAAGTACATGCACACATTGGAGKAACAGAGTTGACTTGGAAAGATCCATTAAAATCCTGTATTTTTGTTACCTCTTGAAAAATCTAGTATAATGGGCTTGGAGTTAAAAACTAAATGGCAGTTATGCTTGACTGGGTTGGTTTGTTTTCTCCATTAGTGAAGTCCCTGTTGGGTTTCTGAAACTGATGTAACAAAAGTTAGATTTAAAAGACCCCAACCTGCATGCATTCTTATTCACATACCTATGCAAACTGTAGATCCATGACTAATGCATTATAACAGTAAGCAGTATCTAGAACACCCACACAAATTCTGGTTATCACTACTACCTTGCAGTTTTTTTTTTCTCCAGTTAGGTTTCTTATCCTGATTTCAACCTGTTTTCTTGGCTCTTCTATCACTATTTTCCAAGCTTTCTAACTTAGTGACTTAGAGGCCACCATTATGTTCCACTTCTGTACCCAATCTTGTATTTTTTCCTCTCAGCACTCTGTAAGCAAGTGCATACTGGTATCACAACTAGAGAGGAGGTTCTAGTTTGTGCAGGCTTCTSTTTGGAGGTTGTCATGGGAAGAGCACACTGATCATTCCCAGCTCAAACAAAGTTCAAATTTTTTCCCCAAAACAGGAGTTACTAAAAGCTTTTAAGTGAAAAATCACAATTTTCTTTTTTTAATTTTTTTTTGTCCTTTTTTATTAAGGCAGAAAAAGTAATGTAGCCAGTTTTGATCCTCTCAGCCAGTTCTTATCTTTGGATAGGATGTGGTTGGCACTGAAGCCAATGTAATCTGGGCAGAAAGGACAATGTTTATTCACAGTTTAAGGTCAGAAAGTAAAATTAGTCAGTTTAATCTGACTAATGACCTTCTTCAGTTCTTGGACCATTGCATTTCACAGTGCTATTGATCTATTTAGCCCAGTAGCCTTTGGTTAAATTACCAAGTCAAAACTAACACTTTTCTTGCAAACAAAGATGGTAAATACACTTTTTCCTGATGTATCTTGATCCAAAGCTGATAAATTCAGGGATTTCTTCCTTGAATTTCTCTAGCTTGATCTCCCAGCAAGCAGTTCTAGACATGCTTTCTGGCTGCACCTCAGCAGCTTTTGTATTCCTTACAAAGAATACTTGCTTTCTGTGAGTATTTCATGCCAAGGATTTTGATTTTGTTGCTTACAATGTTTTTTTTTCAATTGAAAAACCCACCCCATTCCAATGAAAGAATGACTAGGAAAATGGTATGAAATAGATTGAAAACCAAATAAACACCACCCTTCTTCCCCCAGTATAATGAAACAATAAAATGAAAACCTTAAAAGAAGATAAATCAGTCAAGAATTGCTATCTTACCTTAATAAAAGCAAAGCATTTGTCAAATCAGAACTAGATGATGAGATGTTTCTAATCATTCATGTAGGTAGAATCTTGATTAATTTTTCAAAAATAACTTTTTCTTGTAGCAATTTTTTGTCGTAATCAGGAAACACTGAAGACTTTAAGTGTTCATTGATATACTCCAGTCACTTTGTACATGTAATGCTTTCTTATTTCTGTGCAGGTTACACATAGAACTCTTAAAGTTCATAATTTGTTATCCAAATCCATGATCTAAAAGAATGCAACAAATTTAACAGACAGCCATCATGATACCTCTAATGTCTGCAAAAACATTCTGGGAAAACCATAAGTAATTGCACTACTTGTATGAAAGAGGGTGGGTTGGTTTTATTTGTTTGTTCTAAAAGTTGCAGATTTACAAAGAGGACGTGGCAGGAAACCAGGGTAAAATCAAGGCCCCTTACCAGCAARGAGGGAAAAAGAGAAATCCATAATAGCATATTATGACATGGTCGAGTGTGACACCTAGAGGCCATGTGCTTAGGACTCCTAAAGAACGACTTCAGCTGCAAGTTTTACATAGCACGTGTGGTTTTGGACTTAAAGACTAGAGCAGGCATATTTTGAAAACCTAAACTTCTTTTTTTTTTTCTAGATTTTTCATGTTTAGCAAATTTTTTGGCTTCCCTGAATAGGGTCATAGCATTGATATGAAGAAAAATAAGAGACTATTTCTGAATCTGGTAAAGAGTTCTTAATGYTGTGCAGCTTATTCCATCCTGAAGTACTCAATATCTAACAAAATTCTTGCAGGTCMCATCTGAAGAGAATTATTACAATACAATTTGCAACCTTAGTGGAACATCTTCATGAAAGYCAGGCTCTCACAAAATGCAGAACTAGAATTTTTGGCCAGTGAGTTTGTCAGGGAAAGAAGAGAACAAAAGCTTCTTTTAACTGTTACGTGTATCATTTAGATTCACAGAACAGTTAAGGGATATTACAAGGAAACATGCATGTAAGGGAACACACTTCAYCTTCCTAACTTCTTTAGAAGTTAGGGATGCAACCATGTCACTACATCCCATGAAATGGATAAATCCAAGGGCATTCTACCTSATATGAYKACAGAACCAGATCAGCATGTTACARATTTAGAATACTTTTCAGAAATATTTGGTACTCTATTATCCAGTGGGCATTGGCTATAATAAACTCATGATKACCATAGAGCTAAATGAATAGGAGATAGGTGACTTAGTTGTTTTCAGCAATATTTGTTATTTTTGTACCTAAGAGAGGGAGATGAATTGAAACTATCACAGTTCAGTTGAAGAGGATTTTGACTTTCCCACACAAGAAATAAAGCATTTTTTTCTCTTTAAAATTTGGTCTATTCTAGTTCTCATGCTGGAGGGTTTTTTATACTAGTCTTATACTGATGCAGCAGAGATGATTTAGTGGGGTACAGTTAGAGAGTTTGTAAAACATCTTCTRTAGATCTACAAAAATGGGCTGAAACTTCTGGCTTGACCAGTCTAAAATTGAAGGCAGATGAAAGTGATGCTGAACACTGTTCTCATTGTGTAATTCTTACTCTCACAACAAATGTCCTGTATATATTTAGTAGTTTTTACATGCTCTTTGGTCTTACTAGATGTAGAAATACAACATCATCAGGATATAAGGTAATGTGATCCTTTAATTGATGGCTTTTCATAAAGAGAAGGGTGTTAGCAAGGGACTGCCTGGTAGCAGAGGAATACCACCTATGGCAGAACAGATAAAAGATGAAAGGGGGGGCAYGGTGAAGCTTGTGAATTGAGATATCTTAGCCTTGGATGGGTACAGGCCGTGGTGCAGAGAGAACACAGATATCAAAAAGAACTAAGAAGAAAGTAGTATATGTAACTGTYRAGGTCTTTTAAACTATGTAATTTKGTRAAAGCTGCAAAAATAATGCGAACAATRAKCTGTCTGGAGTTTGTGGGGAAAATCTTGTGACTGTTYAGGGCTGTGGCCTATTTTGAGTTGTAASAAGTATATAACACTGTACTGTGAGAATAATACCTGACTTCAATTTCTTTTACCCTGACTTCAGCTTGATTCTGTATTGAAATAYATATCTTATAATTTCTCTCTCCAAAAAATGTATTTTGTGCTTCCTTTGTCATCCTCTAACTTTTCAATGCTAGGAAATGTGAACAAAGTTGTTCCAGTATCTCATGACTGACACTTTGTCATATTCATAAAGGTCTTTGAGGTTAGTCATGCTTTTTGCAGAAGAATGAAAAGGTGCTAAGTTGTCAATGATTTGTGTGAGTAGTTCACAGACTTCTTACAGCTGTTGTGCCTCAAATAAAAGAATTGGATTATTTGGTTTGGAAAAGATTTTTACGATCATGGAGTTCAGCCACTGGCCTATCTCTGCCMAGTCCACCACTAAACCAYATCCCCAAGTGCCACCTCTRTGTCTAAATAAATAATTGTATCTCTTGAGGCTTGCATGTTGGTGCTCTAAGGGACAAAATGACATTRTTAAGTTTGCAATATGCATACTAATGTCAATTGTAGTTTATTTCTATGCTTCGTCTAGAGGCTTCTTCTCAAAAAAATTTAACCATTTATTTGGGAATGTCTAAGCCATAAACAACTGATAAATTATGATTGTTATATTAGAAGATGTGTTGCCAGTGGGCTGGAAATAGTGGTTGCATTGTTAACTGGAGGGAGGTCCCATGTTCACTGTAGCAAACAGGAGAGGGTAATGGGGCATCAGATACACTGGGGTAGAAATGGCTAACAACAGCATTCCTAAAGAGGCATGCTGACAGGAACTGAAACTTAAAACCAGGATATATTCCCTCTTGTTTGAGAAGTCTAATTCCTGCAGTTAGGTTGGTGAGGTTGGTGTTGGTGTTTGTGCCTCCAGGCACCAGCCTACTCTTTAGCCTGAGGAATCACTGGCCTTTCCCTGTCCTGAGCAATGGATGAGTGGATGTGCAGCATAAGTGACTGAGTGTCCCAAAACCAGCTATTCAGAAATCCTTATTTTTTCCCAGACACACAAATACTTTTGCATAGTATATGTTCCTTCCATTTTGTCTCTGTGACCTATTTCTGAACAGTTTTAATTCATTATATCTTCTGACAAAAAKAAAAAAAAAWGTTGGAACTATTCTTTTTTTAGTTCATTGATTTTATGACTTAAAAAAATGGTAAAAACCATAAAAAATAGTGTGAAAATATTTTACTTTGATAATCTATATTTTAGTGGTTGTGAAGTATGTAGTCCTRTAGTTGTATAAATATAAGAAAATATTTGAGTGTTTGTGTACGTGTGCTTGCCCTCGCTTGTGATGTTGCTTTGTTCTGCTGTCAAAACCCACTTTGATTCATTGTGCCAACTACATGGATGATCTGTTCCCTGATGATGTTTCCAGATGATCTGAGTCACGTACAAAATATTCTCAGAGGCTTTCTTTATACATTCATTAAAAATTCCAGGTGGAATCCATTGTATTTAATAACTCTGAAAAGGGTCCCTTTTCCCTGGTCTCTCTATAAACTTGAGTCTTCCTCTGGTGCATAACTCTGGCTAAAAAGCCAATATTTTATTCTTAATTTTTCAAAGGAATATATAAGCTACATATGTTTTAAGTATGCAAGTCAATACAGCTATTGTCATAGATTTCCTGAAGTTCTTAAAACTTCTTTAAGGCCTGAGATTCTTAATCTTATTTTTCATAAATTGTGAAGCTGGTGTTATTTTGATCATATAGAATATTCTCAAGTCCCTCTACACAGCCTGTTAAATAATGTGTGTGTGATTAACTTAACCACAGATGTAGCTTTAAAATGGATGTAAATCAATGAACTCAGAAAAAAWTTTGTTTTAAATCAATGTTCTCTCTAGTTCAAAGCAAAGGCTGAGGGGAAACCATGCTTTCTAAAGTGAATACAGCATGATGGATAAGTGAATAAAATGAAGTGCTTTTAGCTGAGGGTACAAGTTCTGGATCAGGATGCTATAAATTTGTTAAGATCATGGCTTTCTATGTATCCCTTATCAACCTATAATCTTCTGATTGTTGCCTGTTTTTCAACAGCTGAGGAACAGTAATCCACACTTGCTTATCTCTCTTAATCACAGCCTCATGGTGCTATAGCTCCCTGAGCCTTTAATTCCCTCTTAGAGGCGTAACAGAGTGGAAAGTAAACAAAGACGAATTTGCAACCTTCAACATTGCTAATTTGCTCTGATGTCAGAATATTTAAACAGGCAAGGACTTGGGAATTATTTGATCACAACTGATTTTAATCTAATGCATGTGAAAAGRCTGAGTCTGGGAAGGTTGTGCAAAATGACAGGCGTCCCAAGAGAGGTTGACTGAAGGTTTCTTCTTTAAACAACAATAGCTCCATCATTTTTCTACTCTGGGTCCTGTGCTCTTACTGTGTATTTTTGTTTGCATTTTTAATGTAACTTTCTGAATATGATATCGGTATTCTTGAAAATTCCTCATTTGCTTTGCAGTTTATAGGTGTCAGAAGCCCAGTCTTTAGGCTTGTCATAGTGTCTGTTCACTGCATAGTGGGTGGGAGAGATAAAGATCCCTATTTAAAAAGCTTTGTCTCTCTCCACGTCTTTGTACCATCTTGACAGCCTAATGTATGCTGCATACTTCCATATGTAAAATGATTGATAACTTGATCTTCAAATTATTTTAAATTACACAGTTGATGTCTGTGCATGTATATATGTGTACATACTTGCTGGATAARAAAGGATGTTATCTTGTGTTATATATTATGTGCACACTTCATCTACCACAGAGGTGATGGGCTTACACATACATACACATTATCATACACACATATTCATCTGCCCTCATAGCAGATGCTATTACCTGAAACAGATGTGATAAATATCTGCAAGACAAGGTAGCATTTTAAATTTTTTTCTTTTTTCTACATTTTCTTCAATTTCCTTCATAAGGTCTTAATTGTCTGTTTAATGCATGTTTAATCACTTATTTTTTTATTGTTTACAAAATGGTTAATKCAGCGTACATAGTATTATCAGGACAAATGTCTGATACTTTCTTAATTGTTATATATTGTTCTGTTYATATCTATTCTGGTTGAATGACTAAAGCATGTCTGATGATTTCTCCTTTTCTTCTTGGTATGTATCATTCAGCATATTCCAGGGAGAGACGTGTCTAGGAAGCCAGCCTTTTGCAGTCACTMTGCACTGAGATTACAGCGCTGGGCTATTTGTGTTTCTCCTCATCCCTGTTTCTCTCTGTCTCTCACTCTCTCCAGCTGGTGTAAATGACTGCTGCTGCCTCCCAGAGCAAGATAACCTGCTCAGTCAGCTGGAGCCCCCTGCGGACAGCTGTCTCGCTTGGAGCTGATGGAAAACTGCTATAAGCGCTGAATGGAAGAGCGTGGAGCAGCGACCATACCAGCACGAGGAGCTGCTGCTGCGGCAGCAAGAGCGAGCGAGGACTCTATTGTTCCCTGGTGTTAAACAGTTTTTCCTTTCYGACTGCCATGCACAGCAGCGGGAGAGAGGTTTGCGGTCCCTTTCTCCCCGCGAGGAAATTCTGAGGAGGGGAGGATCGTTCGGGGAAGGTTTGGCGGCGGTGCTGCGGGTTTTGGAGGCAGCGGCGGGCGGCTGGAGGCATGGGGGTGAGCCAGGGGAGCGCTTCTCCCTGCCGCGGTCCKGGGGCTCCTGCCGTGCCCGCCCGGTGCGTGCGAGTTCTGCTKCTGCTGCTGGCAATCTGGGACGCCCGTGCACAAAGTGAATTCCAAACTTCATCCGTGTATTTGTGGAAGACCGGTAAGTCAGGATGCTGTGATAACGCAGCAGTGTACTGAGTTTTTGTTGCAAGTAATAACCTTTTTGTGTGCTTTGTGTGTGTGGAGGGAGAAAGTTAATCTAAATAACTAATGTTTACTGGCAGGATTATAGGGGAAAAATAGGTCATCTTACAGGATTCCACCATCCAGGCAAATATTGCAATTAAAAAACTCGTTTTGTGAGYCTGTGGCACTGTTACTAGGATCTCTTCTGTGTCTTCTGAGGTTTTTCATTTTGTTTAGCAGCTCTGTGTTGTACATAAAGGTCAGAGCATTAGTGCCTGTCCACAACGAGAGGGAGCAATTAYTGCAATTGGAGTCAGCATCGTTAAAAGTGCTCTAAACATATTGAATTTTCACAAAGAAAGATGTGATTCAGSACGTCTAATCTTTGTGTCCTGTGCTGACATGTAATATATTCAGTGTGGTAATTGATGGGGAGTTGGGTTTGTTAAATTTAGGTTTGTTCCACRGTATATAGGGCACGTGAAAGCTAATGATGGATTAGGTGAAATAATCYAAGTGATGCCAGATCTCATAACCAAAGAGCCAAAGGCAAATAGGCTATGTGGATTCAGCACCACAGTGGATGGATAATTTCCYCTACTTTGATCCTAATGAGTTACGTGTCTGTTTTAAAGATTGCATAGTCATAACAGTGTTTCAACCTTAACTCTGCATTAAAAATCAGTGGGGAATTTTCCTGTGTCTATTAATATATTACATTAATTCAGAGTTTAAGCAGTGATGAATATGTACATTTTAGTTGTCTTGATACAGTTTTAGAATCAMACTCTCATTTAGGAAATTTAAAAATTTCTGACTGAGAAATATTTCACATTGGCTTTGGGAGTTAGCTTCCTTTCTGGTATGTTTCCAGGAATAAAACAATCCAAAAAGTAGTAGATTTGTTTAAAAAGTGATTTTTCATTAAAGGATTATACAATAATTAGAGAAATTRCAAATTAGTCATTTGTCTGAAAAACAACTTTGAGAAGACAGTCTCTTTCCTGGATGGAGGGACACAGCCTTCTGCCACAGRAGCAGATCAATTTACAATTACAGTGATATCCTGAATTTTTTAAGAGGCTCCATCTATCCAGCAGCTCAGASAGGAGATTAAAAGGAAATTCATTTAAACAAGGAGACAAGCTTTCCAATAACACTAGAAAGAGAAATCTGAAGAAGGGAAAATCCTTTGCAACTTTCACTTCTGACTGCAAGATGAGTTACACAATGACAGTGACCTTTTTTTTCCCTTTTAAAACATTGACAAATTAAAAACAGTTTACAGTTCCATTACAGATCTGTAAATGTTCAACGCACACTTAAAAAGAGATGATATGTGTGTACAGGTTTATGCAAAGGCACAGTAATAATATATCATTTTCATAAAGCATTTCACATTCACCCTAAGTTGCTAGGCATCAGCAGAATAAACTCTCCAGCAATTTATTATGTCTGCATTAATTTATTTTAAAATGTTAATATAGTAACATAGTTTGAGGATAATAATAATTCTAGTGAACTACTACTTAAGAGCACGTGCAGTCAGTTTGCTATGGACTTAACTCCACTTACTTTGCACATAGTAATGTGCTCTGAAGTCGTGTCAGTTAAACCAGCAAGAAAGAACCTGTGTTGGCTTTTGTCTTCTCCCCCTTTCTCTCTTCCTAGCAAAGACTGCCCTTAAGAAACTTTTGTGTAGAACAGGTATGATCCAATTACTTTGCCTGATGAAGAGCTAGTTCTTTCCTTCTGTAATGTCTCTCTCATCTGTTTTGCTTACAATAAGAAATATTGCAGCCATAACATCAGTGATGAGATGGAAATGTGATGAAAAACAAGTAATGRAAAACAAGAGTGGCTCTTTTCAGATGATGAGTGACAAGATGCAGTAAATAAGACACTGTATCTGTATTTGGCTCCAAATTAAATTTTTGTGCTCTTTTTCTTAGCTGTCTATTGAATTACTCTGTTTTCCCCCYTCCAGTTGTGGGAGGATCTAGAAAGAGAACTGGAAGAATTGCTGGTCAGTGGTCTGGAGTGACATGTAGCATGGGATGTACAGAGTGCAGCTCAAGTATCARAGAGAAAAACAAAACTGAACAGTAGTGAGCTCATGCACTTATGATGTTTTCCTTCTCCTGTGATTGAGTGAGGTCAGGGAAATGTGTGGCTGAGACTTTGTCAAGGCAATCTGCTTGATTATATGCCTTTTGGGACCTCTTATATCCATTTTTGAGAACCATGCTTTTTCTGTATTGAATTTAGTCTGTCATCAGCTGTTGTAAGTGCTGTTCATGACTTGCATCTGTCTTGTTTTTATTTCTAAGGGTTTTTGAAATAATGTCTTGGTGTATGCTACTCTGTGTCTTCTACACTGCATTATTTTTTCTTAAGGATGCCCTTGACAATAATCTGCAATGACTATGAGGTTTGAGTTGAGGCATGCTTTGTTTTATAGAATTATAGTTTCCTTTTTTGTTTGTTTTGTTTATGAGGTTTGAAAGGGGTCTTTGTTTTGTTGGAAAGAGGTCTTCTAATTCAAATTTCAAGTGTTTGCTTTCAATCCATGAAAAGCTCTCAGGGGACATGATTTCCTGTTTGCTACCATCCTCCTGTCTACTACCATAAAAATCTGAGGTTATTGCAATACTCAGTTTAACCGTTTGGGGATTTAGTTATCTTTGATTCAATGTATACCATGCTGTGAATTATCTGTTTTGAGCAGCGAGGTTGAGCTAAAAGGTATCTCCAGAGGGCCCCCCAATCTCCACCCATCCTGTGATAGGGGTGCCATCACTGAGTCATTTTTACTTCTCCAGCTGAAACTGCTTTGAAATTTTGGCTTTTGTTACCCATTCTCTCAAGAGATCAAAAAAAGTATTTGGTGTTCTGATGTATTTAATGTATCTTCAGAATTTTGAATGGCATTTAAATAGCTACAAGCTATTAAACTAGATTTCTCACCAAACTTTCTCACTCCATCCTGTGCATACCTGCTGGATGCATTTTATTCAGTTACAAATACACAGCTGGTTCATTTTGTGTGTTCACTGGCAAATCCATCTCGGTTTTTTAACATAAACTAAAGCAAAGTGATGAAACAGCAAGATTCCCAGAGCTGAGTAATGGTGTGTATCTGCTTGATGATCTGAGCTAGRCAAAAGCAGCTTTTAACAACTCATGGAAGAGAAGTTGTGGTACTGAGGATTGGTGATTATATTGGTGTAAAGCTGACACACACTGCCAAGCATTGAACTATTTATGTTGAAAAGATGTTTTATGACATGTTTTGTTCATGAGTAATTTCCTTTCTCTGATTTAACTGGTTTCATTTGCAATGAGCAGTTGTTTRCTTTAGGTTCTACACTGCTACATTRAACTTCTGTGAGTTTCTGAAATGCCACCATAACTTTTATTATTTGCTTTAGAGTTTTGCTGGATATTATTGAATTTAATCTGAAGGGGGGTTGTSAAGAATGGGGGCAGGCTMTTCTCAGTGTTGCCAAGCAATAAAACAAGAAGCAGTGGGCTGAAATTGATGCACARGGAGTTCCATCTGAATACAAGAAGGAATTTCTTTAMTGTGCAGGTGACTGCACACTRTAAAGAAATTRTCCAGGCACACGTTGTCCAGAGCTGCAGAGTCTCCCTCACAGGAGATAGTCAAGAACTTCTGGATGCAATCCTGTACCATATACTCTGGGATGATCCTATTTAGGTGGGGAGGTTAGATCAGATGACCCACKGTGGTCCCTTCCAGCCTGACSCATTCTGTGATTTTCATCTTGAAAGACACCTTATATCTTGTGACATTGCCCACCATGGGCTAAGATGTCAATATCTCTGTAAGTTTTGCAGTGAATAATGTGATGATTGCTGATTCCTAAAAGAAGACACCCATTAAGTTTTCACTTTTTTCACTTTACATGAAGATGCATATTTTTCTTAGTCTGTCATTCCACCATGTAGGGCGTATATTTTATGCCATCCCTTTACACAACTGACTAAGCACAGGTGCTTCTTGCCCCATCAGAATTCTCTTCTACTTCTTTTTATCTACCCTCTCCGTCATATGCTTTTGTTAAATGAATTCAGGTAAATTCACAATTAAATKATCTGTGATGTGCTGTCAGTGTTGRGTGTAWTGCCTGCCTACAGTTACTAAGATATATATAGATATATGTAGATAGTATTTCTACAGAATTGTTTGAGATATCTGCAGTTGTTGATACCAAGACTTGGTCTTTGGTATAACAATTGCAGTTGGACATTTTCCCTTCTTTTTAACAAGGTTAGAACTTGAAATAGGCTTTCTGTGGGTAACACTGCTATTATAAAATTAAAGTGGAAAGAGGAAAAAGTCATTGTTTCCTGAAGAGAACAATTAAGTATCTTATATTTTCCTGCTTATGTTGTGTCTCCTARAGGAGAATTGGTCCTTAGATAATAACTTGCTGAACCTTTGCTGCAGTCAAGAATCAGAGGAAAGGCAATAACTGTGTAGGCAGCACACAGAAGATCACAGGTACCTTTGGGGTRGTGGAGGCCTGGAGGGAAACCGGGGCCCAGGTGGTTTCCACTGGAGCCAGTGGGGTGTTGCGAACTCTGCAGGCAAGGGCTCTTCTTAATCACTTTCTGATCTTTTTCAGGCAACAGCATTTGTATGTGATTTGTCTTGGTTCCATTGCCTTGACAAGAGGGCTATACAAGGGTCTCATAGTTCCAGAGACTATAAACAAATGTTTTCTGTTTCAAGGGGTTACTTCAGGATCTTGTAACCAAATCCCACTTCACTGCTTGATATGAACCTGGGTCTCAATAGTCCTCTGATTTTCAGCCTCTTGAGTTCCTACTTACCCACAGAGAGGAACAAACACAACAACTGCACCATTGCATCCGTGTCAGGTTTTACATTCTAAGGGCCAAATCTATTTAAAAAATATTTTTATTCTACAAGTGGAATTTTCAACAGTTCTGAAATTCCCCTTCTAACACCTTGGGTGCTTCAACCCATAAAATGATTGAATAAAGTGGTTTTATTTTATTTTATTTTCCCTTTGTACGACCCTAGGATTGTCCTATTTTTACTGCATTGAGTGTTCTTATCTCATATTAATGCCTGAGGAGGACAGAAGTCCTTCCTAGGACTGGCAGTCCAGCAGGCATTTCAAAATGTACCTAAATACACACTGACAGGAATTATCAGAAGGGAAGGGGGAGAGAGAAAAGTTACCTAACCAAACCTCTGATTAAAGCACTTACCTTTCAAGGGCTGTGTYATCTTGCTTGTTGGAGCTGTTCCATTACATAGATGAAACTCCCCCATTTGTTCCAGTATTTCTGTTTGTTTGTTTGTTTGTTTTTAAAACCCAAGTAAAGACTTGCAGTGATTACACCTTGAGACTGAAGACAGATAAGCCTGCATCAGTAACTAGGAAACTGCTGATTTTAAAGAGATTATGAAGAAATGATCTGAAGAGGAGGATTAGATGTTAGGGAAATGAGAAAAAGAATGTTTTATCTTGAGGCCTAACTGTCAGGAAGGGAATTCACATATGATGATGAAAGGGGGCAGTGAGGACCTCTTCAAGGGACAATAAAGCCCTGGTTATGGCATGGTGMACTTCAGCTGGTGCCTGCACATCCTTGAGGGGAGAGGTCTGTCAAGATTTTTAAACTGTCTTTGATTGTAAAACGTGTTTTTGGGGATTCATCTTTTTGATTCTCTGGTCTTCAGTTCACAGAATAAGATAAAAGGAATATTAATAAAAACTGTATTTCATCACCATTTCAAAGAATAAATTATTCAAGCAAAATGTGCTTAAGAAACATTACTGCTAAATATAAATGATTCTCCAGGATAGAATGTGATTAAGTGTTGGTTRCACATACACTGCATAAATTCATATTAATTAGAATTTATCACTTTTATTAAATTCTGTTATGTGCATCTTAGCAACCACACTCTTTGCTGTTGTCTCCCAGTTAAATCTGACTTTTATGATGTCAAATGGGGTTTGTCTAACTGGGTCTTGAGTAAGGACATACTTATTTTCATTAGGCATGTTCATCAYTGTTGCTCTTTGCCCTCATTTATAAAATATCCTTCCAGATATTTTATTCAAAAGAAATTTTGCAAAGCATGTAGTAAGTCTTTGATTAATGCAGAGGACTTCTAGCACAGCCTGGCAACAGAATATTTGGCAGAGATGCAGAAAATGGTTACTTTAAGGAAATTATTTATAAATGTTGTTTAGTATTCTGTCCTTATTTTACAAAATCAAAGTAAATATTTAAATGTTTGGATAAAAATGTTGTGCTGTGAAATTCTTATGCAGCTACTCTGCCATATTTGAAGTAGGAAAAGAGAAAAAAATGTGGCTGATAAATAAACCTYTAGTTATGACAAACAAGTACTATATGCTAGGGTAATGGTTGATTCCACTTAGAGGATGACATTTTGAAGGTGTCAGAGAAGTTGAAAATGGTAATTGGTAATGTTGTACTGGTAGCAGAGGATGTCTGGATTGTTTTTAGCAAGTGCCCTGAAGTGCTTATGCAAACTGTATCAGCTCAATCCCTCAGCTCATAGGGATGCTGGAATGGGAGAATGCCTCAAAAGYTATGGGTTTTATTCTGCAGGCTGGGATCCAGTGCTGAATTAATTTAGGTTTTTTAATACCTTATAGACMAGGGTTTAACTTTACAGTTCTCTATTTCACTTGATGTTGTTTTTTATCCTGTGTGTCCACTGAGTTCTTCAGGTAACAGAAGTGTGCATCTTTTAACACAATAACTTCAGATTTAATAGAAAGCTAAATTCCCATAATAAAAAGTGTTATCAAAGACAAATAAGAATCAATATTTTGAGTTAAAACTTTCTATGGTATAAATTAAATTGTGCGTTAAACTTTGTATTGTGAGTAAGTAATTTCTGGGGTAAAGGACAATACATATATTTATCCTGTTTTTTGAACTTTATGTCCTAGATTCACATGCCTTTTTTTCTCTTTCTTCTATTCTTCTGTGGTCTGTTCAAAAACAACTCCTCTCTTTGTAACAGTGCAGAAAGACCCTTTTTCTGGGTTCATGTCCAGTCAAAAATCTCTGTTTCTCTTTCAAAGACTAGTGAAACTGAAAAAAGTGATGGGTTCCTTAAGTGGGTAGAGATCTGTTAAAGATTCTCAATAACAGATTTAAGGTCTGGTGGGTTTGTGTAGCACCTCAGAGAAGGCAGTGGGCTGGCAGAGCCCACAGTGGGAGGCAGCAGTAGCATTGTCTTGGGTTCTATTTATGGATCCTTTCTTCTTATGTCTGTTTCTATCTAGTAAGGCAGAAAAATACATGGACTTATTAAAGTAATGGAAGAATTAGAAGAGAGAACCATACATAGAAATCCTAAAAATTCATATTATTGGGTAAAAATTTKCCTAAATAATCACAATTAAAAGAACTGTATTATATAGACATTAAAACTTAGTCAAATGAAAGTTAATGCAAGCACTGTGGGTAGTGCTAGCACAAATTATTCTCCCCTAGGAAATCCCATTGCTTACCATTTTCATATGAATGTTTTACAGTGCTAAACTTATCAGTGTCTGAGATGTCAAACAAAATCCAGCAGCCATTTATTGTAGCAATCAGCCCGGTTCTCAGAATTAATTAGCACTGTGATTTTTGGTGCTGCTGACATTGCTCAAAGTCACCAGTAAATCACAATAGCTAGAGGTTTTTAAAATTGCATTCAGTACTCTGTGAACATTGTCAAGATTGTTTTGGTGATTTCATGTCTGTGGAATAGAGAGAGAAAATCTGATGAGTTTGTTTGGATTCAGGGGAGGAGTGCCATTAGATGCAGGCCTTATTGGGTGGCTCAAGTGGAGGYTTCTGGTATCATCCCTTGTGAATGATGTTACTAGAAAGGAAGCTTTCAAATGTCCAAATACCAGTAAGACATTTCCATAGKTATTTTGAGGAGAAAAGAGATTATGTGACCATTCCTCACAGTCTGTATTACATAAAGTGAGTTTGAGGGTATTAATTGGAAAGGGTCTCTGATGTAATGAGACAAACATTTTTAAGATTGATGACATCTGCTAATCCAGTGAGAAATTTCTTAATAAGAGGCATTATTACTTTCTACCTCCTGTATTATGCAAAATGAAATGTTTTTATTAGTGAACAGTAGTATAACTGTCCTTATGTCTGCTGGGGAATAGCTATTTTACCACCGAGCCATTAGAGAAGTAGAGAACAAAACAGAGATTGTTTTATAATTACTTGTGTTTGTACAATACCTAGCACGATTGAATTGTCTTCATTTTCTGGTGTTCCTATGTTCCACAGCTTTATGCAAAAGAGCATAATTAAGACTTGTTAAAGATGCTGTTTACAAAGATACAAAGATAATTTATTAACGTTCTAAAGGAGCATCCAAATAACGTCAATGGCCAAAAGCAGTTMAAATAGCTGATATCAAGATGCCATACTAGAGGATGCTGGAAGAGAGAATTGTTTTTATAGTTAAATAGCATTATAAAAAACCTTGGAAAATGAATTATCTGTGTGATAGTTCCAAAATGCATTGTAGGTAGAAGATATTGGGAAAAGAGGAATGTTTGTTGAAGTTAGTGTTTCTGCATTCTCAGATGCAACAGTCATCCCTTCTTCTTGCAAGCAGCAAAACCCTTGTTTTGAATTTTATATGAATGTGCTTGATTATCCTAAAAGATCACTTGTGTTGTGTAAAATGTTGCTTGTTGTGCAGTGTTCTACTGGTGGTTTAATCAAGTATACATTGTAGGAATTTTTTGCTTGATTTAATTTTCTTGTGGTTTTTAGTCAAAATAATTCCTGAATTAGAAGAAGAGAGTGAAGCAAGAAGGGAAAAACATTAAACTGTTCATAAGACTGGTACATCTTGCAACAGGGAACATAAACCTTACTTGCAAAGGTTATAAGCTAGTAGAGATTGGATCTTGAATCCAGTCTCAGCTCTGCGCATGGTTTCTGGTGGTRACACTGGGAATCTGCTTTTCTGTAAACTGTCATTTACATGAATATAATTTTCTGTGGGTCTGTGCAAGAACAAAACAGAAGAAACTTTGAGTCTTGAGATTTTTGATACAGTTGTTASGCAGTATCCATGGTACCAGTGCTTTAGCACACTTGTAGTACTTGGCATATACAAGTAAAAATGGATGTAGTGAAGAAGACCAGGACACTTGAGATAAAGGAAYAAAGAAGTTAAAATGAGTGGAGAATCAAAACATGAAAAGCATCAGGTAAGCAACCAGCAGGTTTGGGGTTTTTTTTCTGTTGAAATCAAATATTTAAAATAGATTGTGAGGTTAAGAAACTCAGGGGGCTGAGAGAGGGGGCAAATTCTTCTATGAACAGATACAGACTTTTTAAACTGACATGAATTTTCTAATGAATCAGTCTGGAAGCTATTTTCATGCCATATATAGCTCTGTGTGTATGCTTGCATGTGTGATATGTATGTGATGGTCTGAAGGCACTGTTGAACAGTGCTGTATGCGTCCAATGCAACTACTTAAAAAAAAAAAATCGTAGCTTATCTAAGTCTTCTTCTTCTTCCTGAACAGTTTGAATTCGTGATCATATCTAATAAGAAGTACATTTTTTTCTATACCACTAATTCCTTTCTAGAAATTCCACTTTCATGACTTCTGAGCTTGCTATTTTGAAGGGGCATACTTTRAAGGCCGTCACTGAAATGACTTTTTTTTTTTTGCTTGTTTATTTGTTTGTTTTTGTAATCCTAAATGAAGTTCACAGTCTGCATTGCTTTTGAGACGGCAGTATTGGAAAGACTGACTTGTTCCTGTAAGATGTGCTTGGTGCCARGCAGGAGATAATGAAAGGAAGAGGRTGAAGAGTGAGTGATAAAGTGACAGAGCATGCAAGGAAGATTTGTAGTCTTTAACTTGACATGGATGAATGACTCATGGCTCTCCATATTTCAACTTGATATATGAATGTCAACACCTTGGGAGTAGTTTGGGTACCTGAACCATAAAGCCAGGAAATTCAGGTTATTTTCTGTGTTATTTCATTCTTAGCAGGGAGCTGCAGGAGAATGTTACAGTCTGTGGATAGTTCTCTGAAACTCCATCAAGTACATTTCATGACATATTTGTATAGGTGATTTATATATTTACCAGTGATAAGTGCTTTATTTTCTTCCCTTCTATGTTAAATATACTTTAAAATCTTTATGGGAGAAATCCAGTTGATGGGTATATGCACTGATTATAAYTGAGTCTTGATTCTTTTGTCACAGTACAGTTTTGAGCTATTCTGCCAGGTATATTGCCAATTACATGTGATGGAAGCAACTCTAAAATTGTGAGTTTGTTGTATAACTATAATACAACTTGTTCTTTGAGATAGTATCACTTTTGTCTATTTATTATTTTAACTCTGCAAAAAGTTAATTTTATTGCTCTGAGGATATGACAGTGAACGTCTTCTCTTGAAATTGCTGAATTTTCTAGATTACGTGCATCATAGTTTCTTCTGAACAGTATACTCTCTTAACAGGTCTTTAAGGATCAGGGTCTACAGAAGCCAAAATTGGGTAGTAAAAATTCTACTTTTTGGATGCAGAAGTAGGTATTTAAAATAGRTATATTTTGCTGAAGCCTCACATATAAAAGGAAATTGATGATTAGACATGGAGTGTCAATCCAGTGAACTAAAAATTACCATGCATGCAGAAAAATGTCTCTCTAAATAACAATCTGTTGCTTACATAATGTCTTCATCACTCTCATTTAAGAAATAGATTTTCTCAWGTTAATAGGAGTATTATTTTGAGACTAGAAAGGGACGAACCAGTGAACCTGTGTCTCAGAGAAAATGACATATTGTTACTGTTCGTGTATAGATGCTATTATTTGGTGGAAGCCATTTTAAGAAAGAGGGTAGATAAWTTGCTTAAGTAACTTATGTATCTTTTACTAAGGTTGGCTATGTGCCTGGTGAATTTGCAAGTTTAGTAAATTAAAGACACTCCTGTATATAAGCTCATGTCGTTCTAAGTATGTTGTTTCTCAGACAGTAACACACTGCCATCGAGAAAGTTGTTTGTTATTATTTATTGTTATTTATTATTCTATGTATGGAATACAGTTCTGTACATAATCCCATGAGATTGATGAGTAGCACAACTAGAGGCAGGTGTTTATTAACAAAATATGGGTTTAAGGAGAAGTTGGGATGAAGAAAAGGTACCATTTAATTAAAGAGAAAATGTTAAAAGGAAGAGTAAAGAATTAGTTTTCAGTCTTTTCATGCCTATATTAGTTGCTAATGCCATTCTGTGCTGCAATTTCTCTTCCCTTTAGGACAGACATTCATCACATYTTATGCAAATGTTACCAGAGAGAGTTATTTTGGAAAGCAAAGACAAAATATATTAAGAAACCATAAAAAAGATGCCCTCCTTTCTGTATAATGAATCAAATAATACTGTGCCTTTTTATTAACTTTTTTTTTTTAATTTATTGAGAGTATGTAAAAAAGAAACAAGCTATCATTAGCTAAGGCTTATTAAATCTTCAGAATGTTATTAAAGTAGTTGAATCTAGTCAGGCATATTTGAAAAAAACAATAAAACAACCCCAAATATACAAATTGGAGTGTAGACTGTAAAAGATACCATATAATATAAAAAKATATATAAATCTTTTGTGTTCYATCTCTTCACCTGTGTGTGGAGCACACCTATTTTGCTGCAATCCGTTATAAAGGAGGAGTCCACTGGAGGTAGAAGTGGTTTTTGGYTTTGAATTTTTAAAGTAAAGATGAAGAAGGCTCCCTGAAGATAGAAATTAATTAAGGAAGTCAAAGACTTTTTGGAGAATATGTTCTGTTCAGGGTGGTTTTCTGTTCYCCACTTTGTATGTCTCTGAGCACACTGGAGCTTCTAATGAAAAAATAATACAGTTCATTAATGTGGAAAAACTTCTGAAAGTAGCTACAGTCTYACAGCATTCTGGGAATTAGTTTGAACATAATTGGTTGGATGTCAATATTAAAAAGCACTCTAATGAAAAGGAAAATGCTCAAGCTATGATAGTTTGCTGCTTCTGATGAAAATTTTAATGAGGGTGAATAATTAACCCTTTCTCTCTTTCTTCCCAAATTGCCATGTCTTGCCCRATCTCTGCTTTACATGTATTGTAAATATTTTCAGCAGTTGATTTTCTATCAGTGTAATAGAAAGATTACAGTATTGTCTGTATGTTGCACTATAGCTAGTTTGCCTTTTTATTTTAATCCCTTTTACCTTCATGGCTAGGTTACTCAAGTAGAGTATTTGTCAGTTGTCATGCCCCTCAGCTATGACTTAGCTGAACTGTTCTTCATGAAGTCTAATCTATCCTGATAAATCCACTGACTAGTGTTGTGCCAAGCAGCACAGGACCTGCCATTTACAGAATGCTTACTCTAATTGGTTTAATGTGACTTGCAACCTCAGGCTGAGAATTACTTCCCTCTGAAATGTGATTGTTGCCCAAATACATACACTGAGTTGACTCCTAATCACTTATTTAATAAAGTTATGAAGCACATGGAAGTTTTTTATGAAGAACATATTTATAAGAAAAACCAAAGAGAAAAGACAAAAAAAGGACAATRTGGACTCTGTTATCTGAGTTGCCATCAGTTTGATATGATTTGCATTGTTTTCTTAAAGATATTGAACTCTATGTGAAGTACAGATAAATGACAAATGGCACATTTAGACTAATTCTTTAAAATACAGTAGGTTTTTGCATAACACAGAGGTTTTACTAATTTTTCAGATCTATCATCTATGACTATTGTTTTTCCTTTGATTTTGGTATTTAAGTATTTATGGTACATATGATAGTTTTTGGGTCCTCATCCCAGTTTCTCACATGGTTTGTATTAGCACTTCCATACCCTACCGTTTTTTGTTTCAGTGGGCTGTATGAGAGGTTTGTTGCTGTGACCTGGGTCTGTTTCAGCTGCCTGTTCAATAACTGCTCAGTATTCTGCAGAAGAAACATGTTTTTACTGCCATAGGCCTCTGYCTGTGTCAAGAAATAGTGGTTCATCCTTTTTGTCACATTGTGTTAATGCACTTCCAAAGAGGAAGATGAACCATGAAGATGATCTTATTTATCTCATGCTGTCAACATCTAAAAAWTTTTATCAAAGATGAATTGAAATTGGAGGACAAAGCTTGAACCAGCTGGGTACTTATGTTGATGATATTCTAGATCTGTATGAGTTGCAAGCCCTGAATATCAGGCACRTCATGATGGCACTGGATGCAAAACTGGATTTTACTATTCAGCTACGTTCTGTGGAGCCATTTGGTGCTTTAGGAGACTGCTGTTCTTTAGAGCCTGAGGCCTCAAAGATAACCTGGCATGGCAGATAAGGAAATTGATAAAGCTGTCAGTGTTTGCTGTGCTCTACTTCCCAGGCTATGAGCCACCTTGTCACATGTTATGCTCATATCATCCAACATATGACATTGAGAGATCACAAYTTTTTTCCTCACTTCCTAAAAAAGTGAGAAACTTTTAGTGTAAGCTTAATAAACAAAATATGGCAAGTATCTATACCATCTCTTAACAGTAATTTTTGATTTTTGCCTAATTCCATTTCATTCAATAACTGTATGATTTTTTTTTCATCACCGCCAAGAGAGAGATAAATTTGAATCTTTCCAGAAGGAACTTTAGTTCATCTAACTAACTATTGTAATAACAGTGTATATTTGATTTTTCCATTGGGAAGGTTAAAATTTCTTGGTCCAGACTAATATACATTTAGCTCCTGTGAATTTCATGTCTCAAGGTAACAGTGCAAGTGCTCATCATTTTTATTGGATAGTAAAGGAGGAAATAGTCTCCATGAGACATTCCCAGATGACTTTTTTTTGTATTTTAATTTCTAAATTTTTAATAAAAATTCATCTTCTTTAAAAAGTATTTTGTAGTATCACTTTCTTCATGCAGCTCAATACACTGAGACTTCCTTTGTTACATCCATTAAATTTTAATATAGATAACAACGACGGGGCTTTCCCCATCATGGAAGCATACTTAAACTTTCTTCTGTCTTGTTGGAATTACACCTAGCTTTTCAGAAGCTTGTGCAATTTACTTCCATTTTTTTTTCAGTTTTATTTAAAGGAATACGTCTTAGTTACTGTTGCTGATGCAATATCCATCCAAACAAAGTGCCCAGTACCAATTGTCCTGTGTTTAAACAACCATGTTAAAATCTACTTAAAAAAAAAAAAACCAAACAAAAAAACCCCAAACTATGAGGTGTGTCTTGATCTTATTTTCTTTTCAGAAGATTCTTGGCTCTTMGGTAGACTAGCCTATATGGCTCAGTTAAGGAATAATACCTAATCCTTGAATCAGAAGAAGTTGGGAAGTTGGAAGCAGAAGATGAAATTTAGTTATGTGACACTTTGTTTCCTCCTGGTTTGGAATTATTTTCAGAAACAGTTACTCCCTTATCCTTCAGAAATATGGGTGCTGTTAGAATCTATGCTGAACATAATACCAATGCAGCTTTATCAAGCAAACCTGGTGGTAAGAAAGCAAATATATGAGTTTTATATGAGCATAAGATATTGTAGGATCCTTTAATTTTTCAGCTGTAATGAAGGACATATTTTTTGGGTGAGGGGGAAATTTAACGTAGATTTTTGATAATTCTTRTCATTACTATACATTTGTAGTTAATGGTTCAAGATCTTATTTAGTTCTTCTGATTTATGTGCATAGGCCATTTCTGTCTCCTTTTTGCTTATACCAAGAAAAATATTCTATGGAACTGAAGTAATGAAAAATGCTACTTGCTCATGTGGTTCTTACCACCTCTGAGGTGCTTTGGTTTTGTAGGAAAAAAAATAAAATTTCACTGCAGTGTAGGTAAAAAGGAATTTACTCCTTGCAACAAAGAAATCCCTGTGAATTGAAGTTTTCAAGCATAATATCCATAATTTTGAAATCTGGTAAATGAGTAGCCTTGGCTGGGCTGTTGGCAATCATTTTGTGTCTAAATAAGCTYTTCATAGCTAGTCTGTTTTCAAAGCAGAGAATGTTATGTGTGTTTAAAAATAACTGGTTTCAAGAAGAGTTTCAAAATGAGAATAAATTGCTTAAAAACCTTCATAATGGAAAAGCTTTCCAATTGAAAAATACTTCCTGGTAGCCATTTATGAGTCAGGCAGTTCAGTATGATTCCAAGCTCCTTCTTTTATCTGCCTTGATAATAATGCATCCATCTGCAGTGCTGATAAAGATACAGAAATTGATCCCAGCACTACAGAAGCAGCACCCATTTTGATTTTAAAGGTCATGCTTGAATAATGCCTTTTGATAAATTAATAATTAAGTAATTGTTTTTTTATAATTTTGATTAGCCTTTGTATTTTGTGAAGTATTATTTTACTTTTCCAATTTAGTATCCTTATGCAGCTTTTCAGTACAATTTGGAAAGGTAAACAATCTTTCAGCTGCAGGGATGTAACAATTGTGAAAGCATTCTTCTAGCTCTAAGGCTGCCTGCAGTTTCARTGTCATCCAACTGTTCACACTTGCTAACAAGATCATTTTGTAGTTTGTTGACAAACAATAAATCGGATAAGGCATTTTGCAATGCAATATTTATACTCTGCCTAGTGTAATTAAGAGTTTCTTTGCATATTATTAGTCTATTTTATTATTACTCATGTGCTTGTAAGAACATATTTCACAAGTATAACCTGGTGCTTCTGTGTTTTTAGAATATTCCAAAATAYTTTGTGGTGATTCTAAGTAGCCTCYTGGAAATGATTGTCATTGYRGYRATGCCACAGAATYACTTMATGTAGTTTTTGTTGTGGAAAGATCTTTGCTGTTTCTCAGTGTCAGGATTTCTGACATCCTGACAGATTATTGTAACTCAGCAGATGGTCTTAGACTTGATCTTCAATCACTAAGCTCAGACTGAAAGTTTGGAGTTTATCTGCTTCATTCTTAGCTATGGACTAATAGTGGGGCAGATGGATTCACCCTGTCRGTGAAGTTGCCACACAGAGTGCTCGTTGGAACAGTAAATGTTCCTGTAGGTGCAGCTAATGCTGCTGACATCTTGGATTGTTGTGCTTGAGTTTTGATGTCTTTAAAATCCTCTTTTATGAAAAAGCCAATTTTATTCCACGTTCTAGAAAAGCCCTTAAAAATTTTCAAAGGGAGGTCAACTGATTTGTTTAAGAAAAGATGAGCACCTGAGCATAAATAAGGAAACAGATATCTGTATTTTACAGTAAATGTATTAAATAAGGAAATTCTTTTATATGGGTTTTCAACTTAGTTACATATTATATATTATATTTTATTGCTTGTATTAAACTTTTTCTGAACATTTGAAATGAACTGTCTAATACTATATTTTTGAAGAGTTTACATTGTCACAAAAGTATACTTAAAAATATTTGTTTATATAAGCTCTGAACTGCAAAAGAGATTTGTGGGGTTTTGATTTTTTATTTTGAGAAGCGCATATGTTAAAGCTGTCAGTACAATGGTTGGTTATAAGTAAAACTCACAGCACTATTATTCTCAGCACGTTGTTTTCATACAACATGTTCACTTTGTGTCAGAGTATTCTGCCATTGGTTCAGTGGATTGGGTGACAGGTTGTTATAACTGTATTTCAGAATATAGAGTTAAAATCATGATCTCTATAAATACATATCTCTGTCAACCAGAACTAGCTTCCTCTCTCTAAGTGTAGAGAAATTYTTCTGCCTGACGGATTTTTAAAAGTTTGGATTTTGTCCTTAGAAACAAAGTTTCTAGGTAACAGGAAGAAAACAAACATTTTCCTGATTAAACCTGTATTTTTATGTGTGTTTTCTTTTTGATACCTTGATGCCTTCAAGTATGAGCCTTATTTTCATCGTCATAGATTTTGATTCCTGAACTAATCTATCTTTCTTCAAAGCTCTTGATGTTATCTGTGCTTGAAAGTGCAACCTGAAATGATACTTTCTAGATTTATTCCTGGTGTTTAGAAATAGCACTGTTTTACATAATGAAAAGTAATTAAGTGATTTTTAAATGAAAAATACAATGCTTACGTGGGACTTTCTTTTTTGTTGCTTTGGGCAACCTTCCCTCAGTAAGGAATTATTAGTGGTAAATTTCTGGTAATAATTTGTGATGGATTGGACTAATTATTGGTAATGGTTGCATTTCAACTCCCTCTTTCTTTCCCCTCAGTGTAGTATCTTGGATATTCAGTGTTTGGGACTGCATTAGGAAAACACGCCATATGGTATTGCTTGTCCKCCCTGATTGAATGCAACAGCTGTAGCACCAGCTGTTACTTTGCAGATTCCTGAGTAGACTGTATAGATTTCATCTGCAAGTGCTCAGGCATTCACTTTCATATTTGTTTTCAGGATGGATTGTCTGAAATTAGATTAGGATTTATTTGAAAATATGAAAGACATCTAAGAATGAATATTGTTTAAAAGTAAGATTATTTTCAGCTAGCAATTTGAAACTTTATGTGCGAAATAAAAGTATGGCATTGTCTGGGATTTTTGTAATGCATCAACTTTGGTGGTTTTTTTTCAAAGTTGCACAAGTAGAAGTAATCAACTGTATCTCTTTAAAAAAAGTAAACCAGAAAACAAACCTCTGTATGGAGTCAGGCTACATCTATTACATTTCCTTCTAATATGAACMCTTGCAATGCATAAAAGCTACATTGCATAGAATTTTCATGCTTGAATGCTTCACATTTATTGGGAATTTAGAGTTACTGAAGTATTTTAATTTCATTAAAATAACAAAATAATGCTTTTCTCAACAATGTAAAGACTTGGTTACAGTAAAAGCTAAGAGGCTTTTATTGACATTTAAAGTTTGTTAGTAACTGCATCAAAATAACAAAATAGTTTCCTGTGTTGGAGGTTGGATAGCATTCATATTTATTTGTTTAAAATTTCCAGTAAATATTTCTTCTATTGCATTTTGCTGGTGAAAGCAAAATCAGCAGAAGTAAGCAGGGACTTTGGAATGCTGGAAAAAGCAGGGTATTCCTAGAGTGACTGTTAGAACACCCAAAAAGTCTGGAGAGGCAAAGATTCAAGAGGGAGTTTGTACTCTCCATTAGTAGCAGATAGGATGGTATTTGTAGTCCTGTGGGAAAGACTCTRCTGTATATCATTAGCTTATTAGTGTCTGTTCCATTTTCTTTTGCCCCARACTGGTGGATGAGAAGCTTTGTTCCCTTCAATTGTTTATTTTGTGGCCTTTTATATCACTGCCTTACAGATACGTGTGAGTTTTCTGACTGCTCTCTGTCCCCCACAGAGTGGGTGGATGGTTTCAAACATTCACAGTCATTCTAGCTGGATGGGTTATTGATGAAATTGCTGTTCAGATCTGATGACAATTTAATACAGTACATGATAACTGAACTGAGTGACCTTTGCTGCAATTGATGTTGGCCTTTCTCCCTGTTAAGTGACCACCTAATTTATCTAACTTAGAGGAAGTACTGTGATTGCTGCATAAACTGTCTTGGACAAAGATATCTACCATTCATCCTGAAAAGGTTGAGTGGACACCTAGTAATAAGAAAAGGTCAAAGAGCCTGATTTAAGATTGTTTAATTTTAGTGCTCTTTTTCAGAGGTAAAAGTACATGATGTAGCCAAGTGTCTACATCCAGTGTAGGTGAGTCTGGTCSAGGCAAACCAGTAGCATAGAATACTTTAAAGAGTGTCACTCAGGCTGTCAGTTTGTAGGTGTTAGGACAGAACAAAATACAAGTTTTAGACTTAGACTTCTCTTCAATTTTCACAGAAGATGTCTAATTTTTTAGTTATATCATAAAATTTGTGTACATGTAGTTAGTATTTCATAGAACCAGACACAAATACTTACCTTTATWGAAAATTCATAGATATTGATCTAAATGTGATACTTAGGTGAATTTACACAGGCTATTTTCTGCAGAGTTTCTGCTGTTTCAGAACTTGCCTCATTCAAATGGYATTAACTAGCACTTTTATGCTGAAGCTCAAAATTCTCAGAGAAATTAAGAACAATCAGTCTGCGTGCTTTTCTTCAACATGTATTGTCTAATCCATTTTTGTTTGATAATTCTGAAGTTTTGAGTGTTTTAGCAGGAGAAGATTAGCTCAGTGATGTTGTTACCTCCTGCTCACATTAGTCCATTACTTGTGATGTGTGCATATGGAGTGCACAGAAGTTTCTTGCCTACTTAGAATATTGTACAGTAAGTTGGGACCTTTTGCCATGTATGATAATTCCCCCTCATCTCCTCTTCTTAAATTTTTTTTTATTTCAACCTGAAGCATTTGAAGATTGTTTTTTTGTTGTTGTTGTTGGATTCAGTTCTAAGTCTTAACCATAGCTGTTGTGAATCCTGGGGGTTAGCAGAGGGACACCAACGTTTATGAAGATGCAAACATTTCAGAATCACCTAAGTGACCAAGTCTATTCTAACATGAGTATATGTGCACCTCTTGACTCTAGGCACCCARTTTTCTAATGTCTTTAAAAGTTTGTCTGTTTGAACAGTAACTACAGATATCAAATTACTTCAAATCATCGAGATTGTACAACAAACTTTTTTTTTRTATTTAATTAGGCAAATTTCAGTGTGTGTTTCCATAGCACTAGTGTCTTAATGCAGAGAAGAGCTGTACTTACACAGCTATTAGAGATTCAGATCTCCTTGAGATTGTCCTAAATTGACCTGAGTGAAGTTCCCTAGAGGTAGRAACAGAGCCACTTTCATTTCTCATCCTTGGGTTGGTCAATGATGAGATGTACACAAACACAGGGCAATTTAGCCTGTTTTACCACATTTTTATATTCCCTTCACTCATTTCACAGGTCTGTAGTCATCATTCCAGTGTGTAGATGTGTGTGCATGTGTGTGAACAAGCTTATTTACCCACGGCACAGTGTGACTTGATTGAAGTTTCATTACAAGCTTGTTAACAGCTAGGTTAAAGAGAGTGTGTAGWCTGTCTGGGAGTTAATTAGTTCCCATCAGCAAAATTATTAGCACAGTAGGTCAGAGTTACTCCTGCCAAGTGAAAGCTTCAATAATCAGTACAGTATCTGGGTCAGAGACCAATCCGATCATAAAAACTGTGACCGCTTGGCCTGGAGGGTRCAGGGTCAGAGCCAGTGCTGCTGCCAAGCTCATGATGTGGAGTTTCTCCTCTMTCACTGATAGCATTAAATGCTGAACATTGTAGTAGTTTTTTTTGGTTTTAATGTTTTTGCTGACACTCTGGAATATCAGCCACTGTCAGTAATTATTTCAAGCATGAGGCAGCAGCTTGCATGATGGATCACCACCACAGGAAATGTGTGAATTGGGATGTGCTTTCTATGAAAATATAGC
The DNA here is from genome assembly GCA_902810485.1 of Alauda arvensis. NCBI lineage: Eukaryota > Metazoa > Chordata > Aves > Passeriformes > Alaudidae > Alauda > Alauda arvensis. Next base: position 20,642 of record CADDXX010000269.1, on the reverse strand, counting down.
TCTAATAAGGATCCCATCATAGAAAGTAGGAGTTATCAGTCAAAATATTAGAAGTTGCTCTTCAGTTAGCTAATCTGTCTGAATTTGCTCATAATTTTTTGTTCATGTTTAATTCAAATGGAAATAATCTATTATTTTACACATGCGTCTCTGTTCTGAACCTTTACAGGGCATCTGTAATKCCAGGGTGTGTTTGGTTAAGAAAGTTGACAAGACTGAGAAACAATCCTACTGATGTGTCTTTAAAATGTCTGTTTATGCAGTTTATCTAAGAGTAATAGGACAGAAGGGAAATGAGACTGGGGACAGTTGGTATCTTAGAAGTGGATCAAAATTTTCCCATTTTGTAAAGGACAGTTGTAGTATTGCTCCACTTGCAAAGAACTACTTCAGCCAGAAATTCCCCCAGAATTGTGAGAAGAATATCTAGTTTAGCTCCAAAGCAGAATCACTTTCATACATAATACATTGTTTCCATCAAGGTTGTTTTCTTTCTGAGAATTACATGTGTACTCACAGGAGAACATTTGGGCATCTTCTGTAATAAACTGAAACATAAAGGTATGGTTTTGTTTCCAGGAGGGAAAGAAAATGTGAGCCAAGTTGCATGCCAGAAAATATTGTTGATGATAGTTTTGTGGAAAGCAAAAACATATGGTAGGTACAAAGTAATAATTCAAGGAAATACTTCCCTGCTGAAAATACACTTTCTTTTCCTTTGATTATATCTATTCATTAGAAAAAGTTATCAATATTTTTTCCAGTGTTTATAATAATGATATGAAAATATTTATATAAATATCCTACTTGTGAACTTGTCTGCCTATCTTACTTCTGTTTATTACTGTAGACTAGAAATTTCAAGGTGTTCCAACATCCAAACTTTTMCTGCTGCCAGTGGAGATGTCCTAGTGCCTGTATATCAGTGCAACATCACTGTTTTTGTCTGAAAACTGTGAAATTTTTTACATTTACTATTACTCACTTCATAAGAATAATATTTATGTATATTTTGATTTATCACTCTATTGTTTTATGTTGCTTTGAATACAATTAAAGTTCAGATTTCTTTTAGTTTGTGTTTCATCATTTTCTTAAAAAGTARRCAAGACAAATCAATTRATACTGTTTTCCAGGGAAGTGTCATAAAGCTTCCTTTTTRATCTATTAATAGCAGAGCAATGTTGCAATTTGAAACTATGTTTGGCATATTAGAAGTTCATAAAAGATAAAGTAGAACATCTTTTGGAAAATCATAAGCCCTGTTGTAATTAATMATGGATCCGCAAACATTTGAGTTTGGTTTATAATTATTTAAATTCATAGATGATGAACCCACATAAGACAATGTTTAAACAGAAAATTCTGTTGTTACCTGTTCAAATTCATACACATTTTTTACTTTGTTTTAAATAATTGTTCTTCAGAAAAACTTATCTTTGTCCTTTTCTCTGCACCAGCCAGCAGTCTTTGCTGTACTTTTTTTTTCAGTTTGCATTTATAAGTGATATTTTTTTATAGGGCTTAAAAAGTCACATTAAAAATAATGGAAAAATAATGTATGCTTTGGTGCTCTTTGAATTGCTTTTGCAATCCAAAGCCACATGTTCCAATGACAGTGCTATATTCTCATGTTTTCCTCTCAAAACATGTTTATGGCTTTTAAAAAATAGGAGAAAGAAACAAGTATCTTCAGATATTCACACATTATTTTGCAGTTATCTAAATCTCTTAAATTTTATATTTTCTGGTGGTTTTCTAGTCCCAGTGTATAATTCTAACACTCTAGGGATTTCTTTCTTCCCCATTTATCACAAATTATCCACAGTCTTGCAGCAATATTACCAACATTTAGTGTAACATTAACAGCATGTATATTAGAATGGTTTTATTTGAGATTGTATTTCCTTAATCGCTGTGCAGATGTTTTCCTTGAGTGGTCTGGAGTATATTAATGCACTGTTTAGGGAACTTTGCCTTCCAGTCCTGATGTCTGTTGCCTATATGGTCCTGTTCTCCCTGAGCTGGCATGATCAGCTCTCTGACACAGGCTCTGTGCTGCCCTGCTTCTTGACCTTGCTTTTCTTTGTCACCCTTATCACAGTGCTGAAGATGCACTCTGCAGCWTTCACCTTCAAGGTCCTGTGCCACTGGTGCTTCTTTCCACTCTTAAAAGGTTCATTAGTTCATTAGGGAGCAGCTTTGTGCTGAATGGGAAATGTGTATCATTCCTTTGTTATATGTTGGGTTTTTTTTCACCTATTAATGCTAGGAATCATGCCAAGGTCTCTTAAAGGGCAAAGTTTTTGCCATTTGTCAAAGGGCTTCTGGAATTATTTTTAGGAAGTGTACCTTCTTAGCTCTCTTCCTCACRTTCATCTAATTGCTCATTGTGTGACTGAAATAATGTAGTAAATAAGAAATGTCTGGATATTAGTGATACAGAACTATAGGGCTCCTAACRTACCAGTCTGCATCCAGCCCTTGTAAAAACATAAATCTTTGGAATTGCTCTTTTTCTTACAAGCTTTACCAGGAGCTGGGTAATAGATTACTCCAATAATGAGTGGTGCTGGAGGAAACAGCATATGCTGTAAAATTAATGAGTGCATAGGTRTAGTAATAATACATAGAACTTATTAATTATTACTAAAACTTTTTTAAAATATTGGTTGCAAATGTTGCCCTGATGTTTTAAACTTGTCTATCCCTTATACTGCTCTTTAAGTACCAATATTTACTAAGTTTTAAATTTTTTTGTCATGTTGGAGTTAAATAGGCTAAAGAATTTAAAATACATAGTAAGTGAATCCTTAGACAAAAATAAAAGCACAACTCTATTGTGGGCCATGYGTTTGCATGTTGGTTCTCAAACCATTGTTTGAGCACATTTTAATTTTCAGGAGAAAGTGTTGGAAAGAGAAGCCCTTGAATGGAACAACCAAATGGGTTTGCCTTGYCCTATGGTTCTCTTATTTCCTTTTCATTTCTCTTTCCTTCCTCAAACCAGTGCTTCCTGTATCATGTGTTTCTTCTGTTGTCATCCATTTCCCTAATTTTGGACCTAATTGCATTAAATAATCAAATGCAAAATTTAARTCTGGAAGAACTTAAGAGACTAAAATATTTCCTGAAAGATGTGTCAATGGGAATATCCAGGAGGGAAACCCACAAACTACTGGTCCCACTGAGGATAATCAGGTAAATAGCTCTTTCATATACTGGCCACACTTCAACATTCTCTTTTAGTTGTACATCAATACTTCTGCATTTTTCACTCAAAACCARTCAAGCTTCTATATAGGTCTCTAAATTCCATCCTGCAGCTGGAATAAAAGATYTACCCTAAATTCACTGTTTATATCTAATTTTTAAAAATATTTCTTCTCARTGTGTGACCTGATTTAAAATTAACCCAGTGTTTAATTCCTGACCCTCAAYCTGTTATGCTGAAAACAGCAGTTCAGGGAGGAGTCTTGCCCTCCTTGCCACGTGCCCACTCTGATGAGTAGTGCTGGCTCTTAAGTGAGCATGGCGCCTTGAATTCCAGTTCATCAGTGTCATTTGGGCAAAGAAATTACTCAAATTCTGTCAGTGGCTGTGGGGCCTGTGCTGGGTGTATTGGGCAGAGTATCAGTATCCCTCTTTCTCCCTCCCTGAGCCATTATATAATTGTCTGCTAGATTTTCAGGCTCTGTTAAGAATCTGGTGTAAGCCAAGCTTTTAAGTAGTTACAGTGGGCACTCAGCAATGTGTGAACAGAGTGGGAGAGCCCTGTCAGGGCATATTGCATGCTTTGGTGTGACTGGTGAATTGCTGCTGCTCTGGAAGAAAATCTTCCTTYGTGCTTGAGTTGTTGCACCCAACTCCAGTACCAGTTTATGGAAATCAYAGGTTTTGTTGAGACATGGCAAGAAACTGCTATGAGACTTCCAGCAGCAGTGGCAGGACATCTTCCTCTGCCYCATCTTCCCAAAATCTAAACTCTGCTTAGGGGACCAGAGGTAGTGAAGGGGTCCGATGACGGTAGTGGCAAGTGTTTTGTTAGACATTTGGGATGCTTGAGCAAGTTTTGTCTTCCTTTCTGATTTTMAGATACAAATCATGGACTATAAACAGCAGGCTTTGGCATCCTACGTTTCTACAAATAYACTGCAATGTACAGAATGTGAGAAAAATGCTGTCAAAAACTGGTCACTCTAATGAAATATGCAGAAGAGAGAAAGAGAGATAAGAAGACATTTTATTTTAAATCCTCAGTAACATATAAAATACACCTTAATACTGAATGCATTATGTAATGCAATGGTTTTGGCTTCAGAATTTGTTATCCATTTAATTACAGACTTCTATTTACAGGATGACCTAGATCAGATATCCAAATACTTGAATGCAACATAAACAAGTAAGTTGTTTAATATATGCAGATCTAGGAGATGGGAAATATGGGAGTGCAATGAGAGACAATCAGAGGTGGGACAAAAAGCATTATGTTGCTGAAAGAGAAATGCTGGCTACAAAGGAAAACAGGAATTTGGAGATACAAAAAGAAGAGCAAAGAGAGAATGAGGTGGGTGAAAAAAATCAAATGAAAAATTTACTATTTAGTCTTCTGACCATTCAAGCTGCTAGAATTGCTTTGCTCTGATAGCTACAGAAAAAGGGATAAATCCTCAGTCCCGATGTGTATGGATTTTTGATGTGGATATCGGGATAAGGCAAATTCTTTTAAGCTCTCTTCATGGAGATACTGACTTGAATTTGGTTRGATAGAAACTACACCCATAAGATGTGTCTTATTCTAGTGTAGTATGGATAAATTAATTTTCTTCATGATGCCATGAACTTAGCAGTACCCCTGTTGGCATGTCATGACATCTATAGCATTCTGTGGTCCAACTACAAAGATAATGCAAAAGAGGATTCCAAAACTACTATTCTGATTACAACTTGTGGCCTGCAATTGGAGGTCAGTAACTAGCAGTGGATAACACTGGGTCCAGTCTTACTCATTAATGACCTGAGTGATGGGTCAGAGTGCGCTCTCACCAAGTTTGGTGATTACAGCTAACATGGAGGAGTGACTGGGATGCCAGAGGGCCACACTGTCATCCAGAGGACCTTGGCAGGCTGGAGAAATGTGCTGCAAGGAACCTCCTGAAGTTCAGCAAGGACAAGTCTGCATCTGGGGAGGAACAACCCCAGGCACCAATATTTTCTGAGGGTATCCAGCTGCAAAGCAGCTCAACAGAAAATGAGCTGGGGGTCGTGGTGGTGCCAAGCTGAGCACGAGCCAGCAGTRTGCCTGGACAAAGGAGGTCAGGGAGAGGCATTAGGAAGAGTGCTCCCAGCATGTCAAAGAGAGGGATCCTTCCYCTTTAGTTAGCACCTGTGAGGTCTCTCCTGGAGTGCTGTGTCCARTTCTAGTCACAAAGACGATGTGAGAACCTYCCTTAATGCCTGCATATCTTTTTTGCTACACATTGCATATCTGTGTTTCTTGCAAAAAATGTCAGTAGGAAAATTCAGGAAAGAGTATTTGCTGGTGTTAATTTGTGTTTTTGTTTCTGATGCTTTTCAATGAAAAATGGAATACTTGTTGAACAGGATTTTGTACAATCCTCCAAAGGATTGCCCTGGAAATAAAWGGAATACACTTAATTGGAATGCAACCCTTTCCCTGTATTCAAGGAGTTTCTGTTGTTTTTATTCAATGTTGAAATTCAGAGAATACCAAATTAACTATATCTGCAGTAGCTCTTATTTTATAATTTAGAAAGATGCTTTTTCAAAGTTATGTAAGAATGCTCAAAATCTTCTTACTATAACTGAAAAAATATGATTAGAAAACTGTCAACCACAAAGTTCTCCTTAAGTCCATAGTCAATTATCTGCTGATTTTAAACTGATTTTAAAGAAGACAAACAGCTTATGTTTCCTCTGTAGATAAGTGCTACGTAACTTTACATATTTCTGTGTGCATTTATTTGTAAAAAAGTATAATTGCAGGTTGCACATGTACTCCAGTGCTGAGGTTAAGGTTTTGCTGGTATATTTTATTTCTAATTTGCTGTAATCAGCAAATTTATTTATTCCAAATTTACTGGTCTCTCATCATCTTACAGAATCCCAAGTGCTATTTTAGCACTATGACAAACCTCCCCAACTGCAAACTAAAAGGTAAGCACATTCCCCATTTATAGGTAGCAAAACATGACTACTTTCAGATCAGAATCTTAGCAATATGTTAATAAAGTAAAAAAGTAACTTCACCATTAAAAGCAGACATAATAAATGCAAATAARGAGTATAAATATTTGAAGTATGATGTGACCTCAGGTGTGTAGAGTGCACTGGAGATRTGGCAAATCTATGCTCAAGTCTCTSCCTTACCTGCTTTACCTACTGTAGTTTTGAGAGTTGAAAACAGGATTCATTCCCACTGTAGGCTGTGGCTGATCTAAGCAAGTTTGATATATCTAATGAAAACATTTTACTGGATCTGGGAACTTTCTGATGCATATTAAAAAAAGTATGTGTGTGCATATATATGTATGAATAGAAATAATATATTAGGAATTAGTTCTATACCATCAACATAACATTCTATATGACACATTACTATTTTTTGTATATTACCAATACAATCAATATATTCTATAGACAGCATACTATTGTAATACTATATAAAATTTGTAACTTGAAAAATGCTTAATGTGCTAGACTTAYGTATAGCACATATATATACATACATGGCCACACATGGCAACACTTGATACATTTTGGTTTCCTGACCAGTGCATTTGGTTTTCCTTGTAAGCTATMAGCTGTCAGGCTTATAATTCTTCTGTATGGTTATAAATCTTTCTCATTTGTTTGTTTGAGATAGGAYTRATTAAATTCCAAGCTTTGTGGTTTGAAAGATCTGTTACATTTAGTAAGGTATTCAATCAAATTTTTTGTTCTAATGAGATGTATGCAGGTGTCAATTCTGTCTTCTACTTTRTTGTTCCTTCAATATCCTTATGTACTGTGACATCTTTTATCCTGGTTGTCTGAAGTTTGGCTTGTATGAGCCATCACTTTTGTATTGTGCTGAATAGATGGGAATCCCTATTATTGTCAAACCCTTCTCTACAATACTTCTTAACAGGAACTGTCTTTATCAGACTACAGTGACYTTTTTGCTTCACAARGCTCAGTATTTTAATTTCTAGCTCATTAAAAATATATTGTGATGGCAATTCTGACATTTGTAAKGTATTCTTTTTTAATATCTGAATATGCAGTTCTAGGAGCAAAGTCAAAGCCCTGTAGAAAATTGAATTGGAAAGAACATTTAGTTCAGCCTTGGAAAGATTACTTGGTTTTAAACCTATGTTAGTAGAGGTTTCATGATATTCATGGGCAAACTGATACTATGCCAACTGTCTTTTTTTTACGTGACTTTTTAATATTATGATGTTTTAACTTCCTAATGTCTAAGCTAAGTTTCTGGCAAGCAAATGAAATTAATTATTTGTGCTATTTCCCATAGACAAATTTTTTAACTTCTCTACAAAGCAAACTTTTTCCTCTGTGAAGTGTGTTTTGCCATAATTATGTCTTTTTTTAAACCAAAGATAGCATTTTATCTTTTTTTCAGTCCTTACAGTAGGTTCTATTTGGTATTGCCTTTGCTGTCCTTGTTCTTTTGATTCTGTGCAATAACTCTGGTAGAAGGAAGTCCTAAATAAACTTTCCTTGCATGATGYAATTTGATTTATACTTCTAAAGGTAGCTGACGAAATAACTGTATACAGAAATCAAAGACATAACTCTGAGCCATTTCAGAACAAGTAATTAATTTGGTTTGATATTCTGAATGAGTCTTGTGGGTAATGCTGTGTAACAGCCCAAAATGATCTTCTGTTACTGCAGACAGCTGACTCCAACAAAGCACAGCAGTGTGGAAAATGAAACTATAGTTGGGAGGGAGACCAGTTCATGCTCTGAATGATGTTGCTGGCAAGGGGAGTGGAGTGACATAAACAAGAAATAGAAACCATTCTCCTTGCTTGCTTCTAGAAGATATGACYTCTCAATATCTTGTCTTTCACTTTGTCCTCCATCTTCCATGGGAATGCCCCATAATCCTAACAGGAAAATAGTCTATGGCTGGAAAAAATGCAGCAAATTACAGCTAGATGAGTATGAGGAGCTTCCTTTTTTGTTGWCCACCATTGGCAGAAAGGAARARACTTGTCAGGGAGAGTTTTGCAAAWTTGATGGTATTGAGTGAAAAATTTSTGAGATTTAAGAAAAATGTTTTGAGCAGAGGAMTAGGATGACACATGTGCTATGCTTTGAAGGCTTGATTATTTCCCCTTCATTAGAAAAATAGACTACAATGTACTACTTGTCACTTAAGTATTGTACTTTAATGCTATAACATTTAATCTTTCAATTGCTTTATCCAGTTAGCATTATGATTGATTACTGACTGTTATGTTCATCAACACCATAAAAATATTGGTCAACTTTCACAGCAATTATCAAACCAGAAATAGTAAATAAATACAGCTACCCTAGTGTTTTAAGTCACAGAATATGTGATAATCTCTAGCATTAATATTAATTACAAAATTCCATAATTAATTCTGTATACATTATAAAATAAAAGACATGAAGTATTATTTCCTGCTGTGTATTAGAGATTTGACTGATGAAGAATGATCAGCCATATTAGAAAGTTGTATTCTCTGAAGTACATGTTTTGGGCAACACATTTTATTGTGAACCTGAATGAACAGGATTRTGCTGCCACTTTATGCAGTCTTGAAGYATGAAGAAATTGCTAATTTTTTTCAGCAGCTGACAATGGAAGGAGAATGAATCATTTCCTGTCTGCAGCCTGAGCCCTTCCTTCTTAGATGTGAAGGTGATAAATCACTGAGGAAAACAACAGCAGGGATCCCTATCAGTAACAATGTTTCTTTGCAATAATTCCAAATGCAAATGAAACTATAGAAGTGTATTTTTTTTTTTTAAATCTGAAATTTGCATTTCCTGCTAGCTAGGAGTTGATTTGCCTGCTACTCCTAAATGGAATTTGGTCCATGGAACCAGAGCTAGTCCTTGGAAACATGGATTTCTGTGCTACATTGATACAGCACGCTTGGGAACCTCAGTTCCACCCTGTATAAAAATAGCATATTCAGGACTGGAATGAGGAATTCTGTGATCACAGTAAACTTCAGTTTCTGGTAGGTTTCTTGTCACTTATGAATTTGTGGGTGCCTACTTCATAGAATATGTAAAACATCTACTTGTGCTTACTGGGGAACATGTTACTTCCTTCTCCAGTTGGTCTGGGTTGGTTTCAGTGTGTGACTGACTGTTCATCTGTGATTGCAAAAGGGTGCCACCACAATTTATAGACTTATGATAATTTTCTTTCTTTCCAATGTGGAACTCAAATGTGGTTAACAACCACAAGGGAAGGCTATTTCTATTACAGTTCTGATTTTAGCTGCCTCTTTGGAATAGGAAATAACCAGTTTTTCTAATAAAACAATTCACTCACTAGAAACATGCCCTTTTGGTTGACTTCAAATCATTTGTAAATCAAGGCCAGCTCTGGGAAACAAGTTTTATTGGCTAAAAACTTTAGTGGAAATTACTAAGTGATTCTAAGTTGTTGGTTTGYGGTAGAGAATCGAATCTTGTCATTTCTGTAGTATCAGATAATGAAGTAAACACTAGCACAGCTATTCTCCATGCACAAACACKACTTAGTTTGTATTAAATTCATTTTAGAAAAAACAAGAAACTTGCAGGTGCAGAATGTTATTACTCACCCAGGTACACTTAGGTAAGTTAGAAAGGGTGAGTGACACAATGAATGGTCCTCAAGTTTCTAAAAGTGCCTGTGAGTTGAAACTGCAATTCAGTGTGTCAAGCAGTCTTTTTCACTTAACATCGTGGCAAATACAGTGCAGTATGAACAGTWTGAGCCCCAGCATCAATCCCTGGGCTACTGTGCTTCATAGTGAACACCACCTACAACTTGAGCTACTGTTCGCCAGACTTTGAGCCCAGCAGTCCAGACAGTTTTAAAACCATCTAGAAGTCTGTCCAGTTCTCCTCTTGTTAATGAGAATACTGCAGGAATCAACATAAAAAGTCTTCTGGGAGTCAACATAAGTCTTCTTGAAATCAAGCTGTATTGTGCTGTTTTCTCCTCATGCACAGGAAGGATCTTCCCTTGCTAAATCTRTTTTGAACATTCATGATACTGCCTTATTATCCTTACTGTTGTTGTGAGTAATTTCTCAGAAAATGAACTTTATGACCTTGGCTGTGGCTGTGCTGGGGCTGGATCTGCCCAACTGTTACCACTMTATCCCATTATCCACCTCCAGGGCTTTTTTAATCATAGACATGGCCTTGAAAGCACAGCAGCCTGTGTTCAAMACCCACACCTAAATAATCTCTAATTCCATGCATTTTCACATGTCCAGTTTCTTTGATTAGTTTCTAGCTTCTTACTGCTCAGTTTGGGCTGTCACACTTCCCAAACCTTGCTGTTATGGTCTGTGAAGAATAARACAGTGAAGTTTTGTTGAACTGTGTCAGTCATTGCCATATCATCCTTCACTGACYAGACCACATCCAACCCACCCAGTTCTTTGATCTTGCTTTTGCTGCTGACAGTGTATTTAAATGGGTGCATTTCAAAGATGTGACATACACAGCCTATACATGTGGGGCTGTACTTTGTATAGAGCACACCTTGTTTTGGAAATTTGTGGATGTTTTTTAGTATGTTCAGCCAATTCTACAATATATAGCATCTATGTCCAGCATTCAGCATTGAACTGAACTTGAATATTAGGGTAATATTTCTCTTAATTATTAGGTCAATATTTCTCTTATATACTTCCTTTAAAAGGTATATTAATATTTCTATACTTCATTCCTTCTCTTATCATTCCTTATCAAAATATTATCATCCATAATATTTTGAATGTCATGCAGGTCTCATATTGTCCCTTTACAAAAGGAAAAGGGTTCTAGGTAAACATTTACTTTTATTGTAGACAGTAATATATTAAGTTCATTTAATTTGAATGACAGTTGCATAATTCTGTTTTCTTGACAAGTCCATGAAAATGGATGAGCAGGGTTTATATTCAAGAAAAGAATGAAGTTCCTCAGATTTTGAGTAATGATAGTAAAAAATCCTTTATTGTTACAATCGATATAACAATGAATTCAAAGGTTCTCTATTCATTTGTAAATCAGAATAATAACCCCATTTATAAAGTTCCATTTCATTTTATCATTGTTATTATTTCAGCATATGAAACTGGAATAGTAAAAAGCTTTCAGGAGGTTATTAGTGATTTAGCAAAGGCTGCACTTGACTTATATTGCTCCTACCCAAAAAGCTTGCAATAGAATCCAAACAGAATTTTTTATTTGTATTAACCTATCTCCTAATAAATATGTAAATATGCCTGAGCTGATTGAATCTAGAAATTAGAATGCCTAAATATGTTATGATACATATAGGGAGACTGAAGATTGTGTTCTCAAATAGAAAATGAAAAAAGATAGCTGTTTAAGTCTGAAGGGGAACCCAAGATTTAAATCACAGCTATTTAAGTATTCTGTTCATCTGTTTACTATTTCACTTTCAATACAGAAGAATTGGCTTCTGGAAAAATTGCAGGAGTTGGCTGTTCAAGAAGTTTGATATTCAGATGTGTAGTTTCCCATTAAATCTGCCTTCCTATGTCACAAAAATCTCCAGGCACAGACCAGGTTGCTGTAATGTGAAGAAATTGCCCGCTGGTGTGAGAGGAACACACAGGTTTTTATGCTTCTTCATCGAGACAGTCACACAGTCCATTTTTTTATTTCCAGTGCTGAAAAACAATATTGAAAAGAGGCACAGCTCTCTGCCCACCAGCAGCCAGGCACCTGCACTACTTGTGGTGAAGCCCAGCAGTTCTTTGCTTTAGGGAAGGCTTCACACAGGGATTGTAATTTGGTTTATGTGGATTTATGGTATCTGGGCATGGACCACATGCTTGTGTTGGTATTACCCAGTAGTTCCGTAGAGTAAACTCTTCATCACTGTTGGGAAGAGTAAACTTTATTCTGGCCAACTCTGTGTATGCACTGCCTTTCAGACTTTCTGTCATGCTAATTGCTAAAGAACTGTCATTTCTATACTGGTGAGTTTCGAGTTAATATTGCAAGAGGAAAAAACACTTTCAGAAGTTAAGGAGTCATTTATGCATCTCATGTGCTGCATGAATAAACATTCTGACTGTGTGATACTGCCTGATTCTGCCTGATTCTAACAGAGAAAGGGGTCATTTTCAGGCTCAAATTTCCTTGGCTGGTGTCTTTCAGAGTGAAATGTATTTAGTTTTGAAAGGGAAATAGAATCCAGTATTTATAGAAAAATCTGGATTTGTCAAAACAGTAAGTTTCTCTATGCTCCCAAAAGGGGAATGCAGTGAAAGGTGATGAACCCAGTTAAACTATACATATTTAAATAGTATTAGGATCAATTTCAGTAATCCCTTGGAGTATTAAGAACTCTTTTCTTTTGAACTTTACATTTTATTTATAACCAGTACTGAGGCAATTCTATGAAGTCTGTTTTCTGAATATCATCATAGTCAATGCCAATTTAGGAGAATTTGGAGCCAAAGGATAGAAAGGGGAGTCATTAACACACATACACAGAAATCAATCTATGGTGTCTGTTTGCCAGCTGACCTCAGGCCAAAATAGATTGAAGATCAAAAGTAGTCAAAAGGGAAATTCTGTGTCTTTATGAAATGCTTCAACTTGTCTTCTGTTATGTGAATAATGAACCTTTAATTTTGGATGAGTGTGTTTGCAGTTGCAGCTTGATGTCTGAGTCACAATTATACATGGTTTTGATAAGCAGAGATGGTTTAGACAGAGAAACAACTGCGAGTGTAAATATTATTTTAGTTCCAAGTACAGAGAAACAGAAACAAGTTTTCAAAACTGGATGGTTAATTTTGATCAAAAGCCAGCAGTAAAACAGGAATAGCTGCGGCTTTCAGCCATCTGCTAGAAATGTTTCTCAGGAATATTTGGGCTTGAAATGTAAATTTTCATTTTGTCCACTACACCTAATGATGAAAGAATTTCAAGACTATGTGGAAGGATGTAATTTACTAGCAAATTATCAGTGAAGCTGACAATGAATGACTTATAATCAGACATTTACAGGAGGTATAGTTCAAGCTTTGTAGTCAACCATCAACTTTGCATTACTGAAAATGATAAAATTAATGTATGTGAAGTGGTCTTTTTCCCACGGTGCCTCTTTCTAATGGTGAAAATTATTCTMTTYTTTTGYTTCMWTATTTTTTCATTTTGCTTGATGTCCCAGCATTTTAAGATGCTAGTGGTGATGAGATGAAAAGCAAATTATCTAGTCTTGTGACCTAATAGTGCCCAAATATTTTGATTTTATTGTATTGCTTTCTGTAGCTATATTACCCAATTTTAATAATAGAATATGGTGATGAGAGTTTTTTTTTTCAACTTTCTTATGTAAGAAGAAAACATATCTTTTGAACATTTTAGTTAATACTTCAGAAGATGGATATTTCTATAGGGTGAAATTGTTTTGCTATAGTTACTATATGTGTGTCTGTGTGTAAGTACAGTTATCTGTTTTCTCCCCTACTTACTATTCCATTTCTATTTTGCTCTCCTTATCCAACCAAAAATAGACAAACCATAATTTAAGATTTAAACTCAGAAAATGTGCAGATCACATGCTGATGGTGTGTATCATCTTAACTTCAAGAAAGTCACTTCTAACAGGCTGAGTTTAAATAGCAGAGTCTCTGGCCCATTACCTTGCCTTGCAGAAAATGGTCACAGGGGGGATCAGAATTAGATATCCTAATGTGAATGTACACCATTGAAAATCTATGTTTTTAACATGTGAAGTGAGCATCTGATAGGAACTCCAGCTGTAGATAATATGTTTTCCCCTTGTGGCATGCATTGTCTCAGAAAGGATTTGTGCTTTCTGGTTATGTGGACATGATGAAGAACAGTGCTAATAGTAACATTTCCTTTTGAAAAATCATTAATATTGTGGAGACAATTTTTAAATTCTTCCTTTTTTTTAATATATGTGTATATATTTAATTCTATCCATATTTCACATTGTTTGGTCACTTCAGAATTGCCTTTAAAACACACAAACTTGACCTATAGTTTTCTCTGTTGTGCTAACCATTTTGTTTGAAAAGCATCCAAACTACTGTTGTTATGTCCATCATTAAAAAAATTTCAAAAGAGGTCTCTGAGACAGAGGAGTAAAAACACTTTATCTGCAGATCTTGAATATTATTTTAACATCTTGACATGAGCTTTCTTTGCTGCTCTTTAAACAAGTGCATTGTACTAAAAATTGCACAAGTGTAAAAATGTGAATTGCTATCTACTGTGGAAAATAAAAGATGAAGACAATATCTTCTTTGCAAGGCTGCACTGTCACAGAGCAAGTAATCATATATTGACTGGAATAATTCATTCTACCCTGTGATACATTTCATCAGAGCAGAAAGGTAAAGTCATTGCCTTCTGACAGAGATGCTCAAAAGTCCTTCCATAAGCTTCAAGTAAGTTGGTGAAATAAGAAGCAAAATGCTTTGCGAGAGAGAAAGAAAATTTAACAATTTTGCTCCAAATTTGAAAGTAATCTTGATGTAATACCAGCATCTTGCTTTGACATACAGCTGCTTATAACTCCTGGTGATTTGTGACACATCTGTCATAAAAGGATGTAATGAAACTTGGTTCATACAAAAAACAAGTCTATGCCTGCTCAGGATTCCTGTAGCATTGCTTCAGAATACTACTGCCAGATTCTGGTGTTGTAGGATATTTTTGTGTAACAGCATGGTATATTCCATTTTGATATATATGTACATTAAACTAAAATATAGCAAAGTAATTTGGCAATATTCTTATTTCTAAGTTATTTTTAATAATTGTCCAACTTCAGGTTCAGCAGTGGCAATACTAGAGATACTGTACTGTAAAGCAAAAGTAAAATATCATTAACAAAATAAATACTTTGGTAACTTTATCCAACAGGCAGGAAGATAGTTTTGTTTTCTTTAAGCTTTTCTAAATTTAGTTGCACATACTGCTAGATCAAGTGATACTGACAATAACTTGGGCATCTTTCAGAGTTTTGTAAACTTTTGGATAAGAATGCACTTGTGCAGAGAGTTGGGTTTGATTGATCCCAGCCCTACTGAAGTGGATCACATTACCCTCAATGGCTTAGAACTGGGTGCAGGTTTTACTGATACCCAAAGTTCAGGTGACCATTTGCCTATTTCCTTCATGTACACACCCCATTTTTGTTTAGTTGCCTCTGCATGGCTGTTTGGAAAAAAAGTATCTAAAGTAGTCTGTATCTGAACGTCATGTGCATAGAGAGGCAAATATGGGATGAGAAGGTAAAATGTGTTGGGAGGATTAAGGGAGCCTGCAGTTTATGTCTGGATGTTGCATTAAGATTTGTGAAAACAGGGCTGGGAAAAACCCTGAGAAGGAAGAGGCTGGCTCAAGTGGATCTGCAGAAGTGATGAGGATGGAGATGCTGTGTGATGTGCAGGGCCATTTATGCAGGTGACCAAGATTCTGTATAGGGCAGGAACATATGCATAGTTTTAATAAATGAATGAAAATATTTCATTGATTTTATTTTTTTACTCCTTCAAGTTGAATTAAGGCCCAAATGCACAGGTTTCATTATAGATTACCTGTACTTATTAATTATTAGTTGTTCTCTATTCCAAACCAAAAAATACTGCTTCCTAATGGCTGTTACAGAAGTTACTGCACGTATTTTCCATATTTTTAAATCTTTCTGTGAACAAAAGTTTGTTTACAAGATTGTAAAACCATTGGAACAGTATGGATGTGTGTCCTTTACCCCTGAAGAAAAAAGACTTGTGAATTGTCTTATTAGTCTCTCAATGAATGATTACAGCAGTTGCTTGACCTTGAGAGAAACAGGACACTGCTGGCATTCTCCAGAGGCTGCTGTTATTAGAGCTGGCTGACCTCAGGGAACTGGGTGACCTCCATTTCACCTTCCAATCTCCCAACACCAAAACAAAGCTGTATTTTGCAACACAACATGAATAAAAGACAAAGRATGGTTGTTYTTATATATAGGGGAAGAGTGAAAGAGTCTGCTGTAGCTTTGATTAAAAAATGCAATGCACTATAAATACGTCTTGTAAAAAATGAAAAGGCTGGACTGCTCTACACACTTTGACACTGTTGTCAAACCTAAAGTTTTCACTTAGAGGACAGTGGGTATAAACCTCACTGTATATGCTACAGTTAGTGCTATTTTTAAGGAAGAGAATGCTCCACAGTGTCCTGTCTCAATTAGGGAATCATCATTCCCATTCCATCCCTTCTGTGCAGCCACCACATGCATGCTGTTAAGCATTCACTTTTTAAAATTGTGTTGGACTTTTTGACAAAGGAGCTGCTGTTAACTTGAAATGTTAGGCCACTGTTATAAAATCCAATAATATTCCACTAATGCTTCGGGAAAAATTATGACTATGTGACTGATGCTATTTCAGCTAGCTGAAAAAAATAATTGATTAATTCTTTTCCTAGTTGCTATTGATAATATTTGGGATAGAAGCTTAAAGTCTTTCAAGTTGAAAAGAAAGAGCAAACTCCAGCATGTTCTTTTTCTGGTCAGTGACTGAAAAGTCATGCTTGGCTTGCAGCTGGGCTCATTCTGCATCTATCCCAAATAAAGAAGATAAAAAGTAATCATGGTGCTATTTAACATATCAGTTTTCGCCTTCTTTAACTGTAGCTGTCAGTCTGGCAGGACTCCAAAAGTTATTCAAATATGCATGGATCAGATTCTTGGGAATTGCTGTAGGCTGAGAAATGCTTACCAGTTCTTCTAGTGTATAACTTGCCGTTGTGAAATGCCATGTATTTGAGAGAGTGCCTCATCACTGTATTTTCTTTAAGAAAAGAAGTTCAGCCTTTCTCCCTTATTATTTTGGCTGAAGACCAAAATAGTTGAAAACTGAACTACAGTGCTAGATTAGACTTTTATGTGCGATGCTTTGAATCAGGCATCTGAGTTTCAGACAAACAATGGATTAACACATGCCAAATCTGCTGCTATTTGATTTCAGTCTGATTAATATTGCTATTTATCAGCGTACTAAACAAACTTGATTTGATCCTACTGGTGGAAAAGCTGATTGATGTGGCTATTATTTAGATACAAATTAGGTCACTTTAGGTAAATTGGCCTTCCTTTGCAATCCCAGAGAAGGGAGGGCCACAAAAGGTAGCAAAAGAGGTTTGGAAGGCAAGGCTGTGGTGGTGGTGAACCCATTTCTGAAGGTATCTACCTTTGTGTCCTCTGCTGTACTTTACAGTGAGAACTGAAGCCTATACATCTCCTTTCTGGTGTGCCCTGGGAATGGTTCTAAACCTGAATTTTAATAGAGCTGTGTACATAAAATTCACTGAAACAGATTCCTTGCTGTGAAATAAATGATGTGCTGCAGCATAATGTATCACAAATACATTACCACGAAGAGACTTACATTTTTGATACCTGCAGTCTAGTCTGAAAGCTTTGGTATTTGTTTATATGCATGCAAAGATAGTCTGGTAATTTTAATTGTCTATATATATATGCTACATGCCTGGTTTTGTTCTCCTTCAAATCACACACAGAACTTAAACTGCCTTTTCTGTCAGGGGTCGTTGCTTGTATTGTTTAGAGTTCAGTGAGATGACAATCTTGTCAGAATATCGAAGCCAGAGGCATTTTCAGATGGGAATGGATTCTGCTAATCAAATAACAGTACTGACTTTTTTGACACTGAGAAATTATGATATATTGTATTATAAATTGGACTTTGGCCCACTACTGACTAGCACGCCTCATTGACCTTGTGTCATCTAATATTTGTATGAGTCTGAGAGGAGAAAAAACTTCATATCTGAGAGCAGCTCTTTATTTCAGAGATTTACAGGCAGGTGGGGTATGGGATAGAAAGAGTTATCTAATATTCGTTGTCCATAAAGTGTATATATTATATGTTTTTCCATTAATAACACTTTCTGTTGCTTCTAATATTTTAAACTTCAACTTTTATAATTTTAATCTCTTTCATGCAGCTTTAACTTGGAATTAATCCAAATGGCATCATGGTTAAGTCATGAATGATCTATTTAATAACTGAAGTTATGATTACAAAATAATAACAGAGGCATGCGTTTTACATATTCATTCCCAGTATCAGAGCTACATGCATGTGCAGATATAAAAAGTTCTTTTTCATCAAACATTTGGTGACTTTGTGGGTGGCAATAGTGTCTGATCAGGCAGTCTAGAAGTGCTGCATATATATGGACTATAAATAAAGATAGAAGTGAACAGGCCTCTCTGGCTATCATTTGTTCTTCCTTAGCTAAATTTGTTTTTTCCGCCTCACCAACCTAAAAGTGATCATTTAAGGTTAGAAAATTCCATAGAAACAACTGATTTCCATTGAGGACACAGGAAACACTACGGTGATGTTTGGGCAAGAATTTTGTTTACTGTCAACTGGTTCATCTTAGACTAAGCTGAATTCTTATCTCAATGTTTCAGTGAAGTGCAGAGAGTAACAATGAGACTATGTAACCTTTTCCTTAAGAACTACATACACATGGAATGTGATCCCAAATTATAAACCACACTTACACATCTGAATACTAGCAATGTTAAGGCTGGAGTTCTCTGCACTGATAATGAGTATTGAAGTAGCAATTAAACACTGATGTGTACATCTACATGACTACCATGAACTTTCAATCTAAGCATCTTCTTAATGTTAAGAATAAGAACTTTGAGCAACAGTAAGCAATAATTTTGGCTCTGCACAAATTAAATGAGAATGTCTATGCAGCAGAAAGCTGAAGGATGTGTTTTACACCTTGAAGGATGGAGACAACCCAAGAATAGGAAGAGATAATGGGTTGCTGGGACCTAAAAGGCCCTAGGATGTTTCCAATGAAAAAAGTGGTTCTCAGCCTTCTTTGCTACAGCCAGCTCCTTCTTGTTAACAGTTTTAGAAGCCAGCTCTGGACCTCTTGTATTTATATGTCACTTCGATGATATAATGGCTAGTTCTATGCTGCATCAGCCCACTGTGGAATTTGAAATTTTTGCATCTTCTTGGACATTCAACCAAGGGTATGGAGTCTGGGTTTTTGTTTATTTTGTGGTGGGTTTTGTTTGATTTTCTATACTTAATTTCTGGTCTTAATCATGTCCTATAACCAGGCTGATTTTCTGAGGGCTGGGACCTTTTCCTTGCATTGGATTTACTGATTGTTCTTTCTGTTAAATATTTGAAGTAAATTATTTGTAATATGTGTTATGTCTTGCTTTTGGACTAAAATGTTTAATATGTAGAAAGCCTGGCATGAATTACTAAAAGTGTTGTCACGTATCTGTCAGATACTAGTAGTTTATCCATTCAGGTGTCATTTGTGACACAACTGCATTCCATAGCCTGTTTATCCTGACTTTTCCACAGTGAACTGCAATTGTATAATCTGGAAAATAGGATGAAAGTATCAAAAGTCTGATATTTTAAGAAGGAATTGTGAGAGGAGCAAGAACTCAGGTCAGTGAAGGAGAACAGTAGGCTCTGAGAAGGATCAAACAGAACTTCAGTACACCAAGGGAAGAGTGCTTCACCTTTTGACATGTGTGGCTGCAATAGCTAACCAAGGAGGACAACTGGGGATCCTGAGCTCATTGTAGAGAGTGCTTTAGAGGAATAATGGATCAGAGACAAAGGCAAGTGTTAAGTGTGGACATGTTTCTTTGAATTTCTGTATCTCCTGTGTTAAGTATTAATTATAGCTGCATGTGGGCATATGTGTGTGCTTCAGCTGTTACCTAAACTGGAGATCTGAATCATACAACAAGAATACTGCTGGCACAAATGTAGCTGTGTCTGAACTACTCAGCAGGGTGAAGGGCTTGACAATGGCTACAGACCCTGAATAAAGTTCTTCTTCTCAGATGGCATAATGTCCATTTTTTCCACATTCTGAATGGCTATCCAACCACAGCCTAACTTAGGTGTCACAGATGTCTTGACAGTACAAATTAAATGCATAGTTTATGTGACAGACTTCACCAGCCCTGTAAGTCTATAACAAAGATTTAGAGACTGGGACACAGCCAGATGAAAGCTGAAGATCTGAATGGGTGGAACGTATTTAAGGGTTCATAACCTCAACAATCTAAAAATGGTACAAACACATAAAATGGACTCCAAACACATCATCCATATCAACTAGAGTCAATTTGGCTAGCTGAGAGAAAAAATATAGAAATTAATACCATTCTGTCTACTGACTGTTACTTTCCTGTAACAGCCAAAGCCAGTGGGCATGTCATGAGCAAGGTCCCGAGGCTCTTACCAGTGAAAATATTAAAGGATACTTATTTTACAAGACTGGAGGAAGTCAGTAAGAAATGTGTCCTAGAAGAAAGCATAAATAGGTTTTTG
>CADDXX010000268.1:1183809-1207023 GCA_902810485.1 Alauda arvensis | reverse complement strand
GACTTTTTTAAAAAATTCAAAATTAATTTCAGTATAAAATATTCTGCAATATAACATCATTAAATATGAAAAGCTTTCTGATTTCTCTCAGTGTCCTCACTTTAAGGAAAATATAAAGTTCTAACTCAATGCTTTKGTTGCTGTGGGGTCTCAGAATGTAATAAATGTTCACACAGCAAATTCCTRTTAAACSAAATATACTGAAGTGTATGCAGATTTAAATTGCTGGACTTAAAATAGCRAATATGTTTATATTATATAGAATTAAATTRCCCCATTAAAAATAGCAAATACATTTATATTATGGGAGTTTTATCAGTTGTTCTCTTTTCCACCATGTCAGCATACAGCACTGTACTAAAATGCCAGGGTAGCTAGGGCTGTCTCTGCAGCCTGTCAGCCTGCAGCTGCAGATAACTTTCTTGTTCCTCTTCTACAGTGCACATCATTTGACAGAACAGTGTCTATCAAATCCCAGCTTTTCCTGCAAATACTGTACTCAGAGTGAAGCAGAGAAGTTTGATTGAATGAGCTTGGATATTGCATTTTAAATAATTCCTTAGGTGAGACTTTTTAAAACAATCTTTTTTACCATTACATTCCTGATAAGCCCACAGGGACATGGAGATGTGCCTGCAAAATATTGGTGATTTTCAGTTCTCTGCCATTCGATATCACTCCAAAGAGGTAACACAGTTAATTAAAGTGACTTGGACATTTGCTAATCCACTCTGCAGATGCAGTTAACTAAAAGACGGTAGGAAGCACTAATCCTACTGCTAATGACACAGCACTGGGGRACAGGAGAATAGAAACCTGGCTGCCATAGCAGTAAGCTCAAAGCCATTACCAGCACTGAAAAAAACTGTGTGTTTCAAATACCAGAGACATAAGCAGTTTTCTGACATCATTAGCATTATGCAGCCTAGTATGTCTTAAAAATTCTTTTGGTCTACTTCATAAATTACACTTCAATTTAGTTGGAAAAKAATAAGGAGGTATGATGTAGAGATAGTAGTCAAACAATTACCTCCTCCTTACCATGATATTTCCTTAATGTGATACTTAGTGATCTGGGTGATGTATTTTAGGGTGTTTGAGACACATATTTTTTTGCTGTACCTACATGGTTTGATTTGTAGTCCAGCCTCTGAGGTTACCAAAGAGAATCAGGAGTTAGCTGTTCACCATACCAGGAATGGAAAAGTAGGAGAGTGGCAAAAATACAAGTTTGGTTTTTTGTTTGTTTGCTTTCGTTTCTTTCTGTTTATAATTATTTTTGCAAACATTCCCTGAAGCAGTGACAATAGGCATTCCAACAACACATATACTTAAAAAATCATCCTCCCTGCTAAATTCATATTTTACAGACTCAGCAGCGACAACAAAACTTATAAAATGAGTGCTCTGAATATAGACAGCCTGCACAGATCATAGCATGTGGAAAAAAAATAATTAGYATTTTTCTCTGTGGCATAAAATATCAGAGTAAATAAGCACATTTTTCAAATGTGGRAGACATCACATATCTTGTAAAAGTCTACCCATTTCTCATGTTCGCTTCAGGCAGCCATTCATACAGAGAAATCTTTTCAGAAATTACAAAGCTGATTGGGCATGACAGATACATAAGGCTTAATTTAATATTAGACAAGAAAAAGCAAGCACTATATGAAGGAGTATAAAGGCCAGCTGTAATGAGAACAACATGTGTAGCTTAGAGAATATGGCAGTAAGAAAGGTGATTGATGACAGAAAAACTGTACTAACAAGAAATCCTTGAAACCATAAAAGTGTGTAAGGAAATACAGGTACTGATCACTACTCATCCTAGTGTTGTCAGTCTATATGACTTTTTAAGATGATATTTATACTCACTTTACCTGAATGTCA
The DNA here is from genome assembly GCA_902810485.1 of Alauda arvensis. NCBI lineage: Eukaryota > Metazoa > Chordata > Aves > Passeriformes > Alaudidae > Alauda > Alauda arvensis. The sequence continues at coordinate 1,205,130 of CADDXX010000268.1, read as the reverse complement.
TGTACAAACATAGTGACCTGTTTGGSTTTTYTTCTGTGGTGAATTGAAAAAAAAAAAGAAAAAAAAAAAAAAGAGCTGGTGTTTCTGAGGTAGGTTGCAGGACTAGACCTATTTGTTAGAGTAAATTATACTGTCAACTTGGATGATCTATTTCATCTAAAATAAGATCTTGTCTTCCCTCATTAGCTGCCCAGAGCAGGAAATAGAATTACAAAAATGGATTCCTTCACACGGGATGTCAGACCTCTGATGTGTAACACACTGGAGAATTACTTCCTTCTTTGTCATACAAGAAGACCTGTCTAGAAATCCCATAATGTGTAAAAGGGAATAGAGACAAAAGTTTATAGCAGTCCTGTCAAAGTATCTGATACTGCAGAAAAAAACTTAAATGAGATTTTTAAAGAGGACTTAACACARGAGTGAAGCTAAAAAAGCTGTAACCAGATAAACTTCATTTTTATAATCATTTTCCCCATGAAAAAAACAAATGATTAATCAGAAAAAACTATATGCTTGTCTTGGTTTAAGACAATTTAGGAGGTGGGCACTCTAAAGTGAGTTTTCTCCCCTTAGCTTCAACCAATCCCTTTCCACCAATAACGAATGCATACAACTAGATATAAGTTAAAAAATAACAGTTTACTAATGAGCAAAAGAGCAACAGGAGAAAAAAATAACAGTAAATAACCACCAGATGCAAAATCATTAAATCTCATGAACCCCACAGGAACATGATTTAAGTGTTTAGGCCAAAGTCTAATCTACCCAAYTTAACCTTACAGGTTTTTGCAAAGCTCACGAAACTAACTAATTTAGTGGGAGTGTATGCAGGAGTTGTTTATAACACCCTTTAGTTATAAAATTGATTAAATTTTCTATTTTGAACACTTCTTGAAGAAAATAATTTCTTTCTAGGAGCAAAACATTATTGAATTTTAACAATGATTGATTCTTTCCTTCAGTGTGTTTTTTGTTYTGTGTGACAACACTGAGGGTTACTTACATGGCAGGATATATAAATATTACACTACCTGTATTAAGAATTTATCAATTGTCTGATCATCCTCTGATCATCCTTACTATACTGAAAAGGTAAGAACACATTACCTCAGAATGCCAAGCAACAAATTACATCATGTTTTTTTACAATCCCTCTGTACTAAAAAATATCATTAAGAGCCATTTAAACTGAAAAAATATTATTCAAAGAGCTTGCARTATCTATGAARAATAYAGGCTTTGCATTAATTTGAAACCAAATTTAAATACTTGTTAAAATCCAATGARTATGAACAGATATCTCAGAGACTATACTGGATGAAAGAAAGAATGAAATGCTTTTTGAAGGTGTCATGACAGCTTCCCATGATAAAGAAAGAGTCATTATAAAATTTAAGAACAAATACAACTCATTTCATATAAAGCAGCAAATTTCAAGTTCATGAGGTTAAGTAGAAGCAACAGCTATCCACAGAATTGTTGTCTATGAAAAGTAACAGCTGATGATGTGTGAATCTAATGGAGTYGCTGAAAAGAATATTTTTTTTAGCTTCAATGTGACTATAAAAAGGGTAGCATGTATTGTGCTTAATTTGAATAGACAGTCTTACATTTTTATGCTCTTGCTCACCCACAGTCCTGTTGTTCATCTGTTGACTGTTCAACCATCATATATTCAATCCAACACCAGTATTTCCAAGGTAAAAAAAAAAGCAGAATGCCACATCACAGTATATCTTCAACAGRAATAATTTTTCTTGGCAGCACTTCTTATCTGACAGTTCTCTGTGACCTCCTCTGAGTGGGTTCAATCTCATGAGCAGCAGCCAAACTGCACCTGCTGCARCRYGAGTCCCTCCCAGGGGCAGACAGTGGTCCCAAAACTGCTGCTGTGTGGGTCTCTCTCCATGGGGTGCAGTCCTCCAAGGACAGGCTGCTCTAGCCTGGAAGCAGGGCCCTCTCTCCACTGGGTCTCCCACTGGATCACAGCCTCCTCCAGGCATCCACCCGCTCCAGCATGGGCACTTCCCCCAGGGGCTGTGGGTGGATCTCTGCAGCCCCCCTGGATCCCCAAGGGCTGCAGGGGCACAGCTGCTTCACCACAGTCTCACCACAACCTGCAGAGGAACCTCAGCTCCAGCACCTGGAGCACCTCCTGSCCCTCCTTCTGCACTGACCTTGGTGTCTCCTTGTATTTTCACTAACATGTTTTCACCTTCTCCTCTTCTCTGACTAGGAGCAAAAACCCTGTGAATTTGTTTTGATTTCCATCTTAAAGTTGTTATCACAGAAGTGTTACCACCATCTCTAATTGGCCWAACCTTGGCCAGCAGCATGTCCATCTTCAGAGCCATCAGGGATTGGCTCTRCCGGACATGGTGGAAGCTTCCAGCAACTTCTYAGAGGAACCACCTCTGTGTGCACCCCCAGTACCAAAAACTAGGCTGTGCAAAAYGAATACAACCAGTTTYACTTTAATCATAAAAGTTCAATGAATGCTAGATTTGTTGGGACAGTAGGAGAGCAGGGAGAATGATACTGTGTTARCATATTTTAATGCTATTACAAAATTGTAATTTGACACAAGCTTGTACTCAGGGGAAAAAAAAATCTTAACCCATGGGCCAGCTTTGTCTAAATGAATACGGATAAGCAAATAAAATATAACAAATTAACAGCTTAAACTTTTGTAAGAAAAATATGTAAGTACGTTTTCCTATATATAAACTGGCCAAAAAAAAAAAAAAATAAAGCAAGTTTCACATCAACAGCCTATGTCAAATCCAAAGCATAGGTGAACACAAATTGTGCTTGATCAGCCGAGGAACCTAACAGAAAAAAGTAAAACATTTAGACACTRAATTTCCTGGTTAAATAAATACATTTTAAAAAGCATGTACCATAATCATATGTGTTCTTGGTGGACTTGTCATCAAAAACTGAATAAATCTTTCCTTGTTTTTATATTACAATGRTGTCAAATACTTCTGTAAAAACACTCTCTTGGCCTACCTTTAAAAAACCTTTAAACCACTGAAATTTGGAGGTTTTTTTTATTTGAGAGATTTCCTTCATTGCCCTAATCTGCATATGCCATTCACTTGATGACTTACTAGGTTCTCTTTATTTGATGATTTAAGTCCCATTTTCATTTGACACTAGCCTGTTTGAGTATTTCACATTATATTCCATATCTGTAATTTTTAATATTCCATATCTGTAACCGAAATCTCATTATGGAAAGAATAGTGACAAAAACCAGGCCATTTTTATAACACTTCAACAAATCCTGCAAAGACTTTGATAAAGTTTCAATTGCTTTCATTTAGTATTCTGAGCTCAGGAATTGTCAGATGCCATCAATTAAAAAAAAAGGAAATGACACAAAAAAAGCAGGTACTGAAATATCTGTTTTCCTTGAAAATTGCTGGACYAGTTAACCATTCTTCATTTTCAATGAGACACAACAAATATCTTTAAAAACTTCCAGGATTTTTCTGTAGATGACAGGAAGAGAGGGAAATATTGCTGAAAATAATGAAAAAAGAAGACTCTGTTATGATATTTTCTGATCCCAACATTTCATTCTATTCTGTCTTGCTTTACTTTGTAAAGTCCTCTCAGAGAACACCCTTCAACATTTACCTTCACCTTAAAAAACCCAAAAAAAAAAAAAAACCCAAACAACAAAACCCAACAAAAACCCCCAAACTAGTTCGTAAGTAAAAAAATACTCAGACACTAAAGACAACCTAGATCAAATATTAATAAAATTCCTACTAAGGCCACAGTTTAATGTTCTATTAGCCATTAGAGGAGAGAAACATAATTTTACTGCCATATTTCTGTGGATCTACAGATTTTTTTTAATTCACATTGTATGCTATTTAAACAATGACAGTCAGATGATTTTAATTTAAGCAGAGGAGAATTTTAGATTCCTTTTGAAAAGCTACCTTGCTTCCCATATTTGCTTTAAAACTGGTTATGAAAATTAATAAATTTTCTGCCTTTTTCATTTCTTTGAACAGTGGCAGTATATTTATCTGTTCATTTCTGGGTAACTCCAGAAATAAATTTCCTGTGGAAGGCTAAATCCCAGCAGTGTACTTTGCTTTTAGAGTGTATGCAGAAATGCTTCATCCTRGTTTATTGATAGCTGAGGTGGACCAGAGTGATATGCCTTGCCAGGAAGCTGTCTGAGGAAAACCAACACTGTTAGACAAACAYAACCATAAAGCAACAACAAAGGAAACATCCTAGAAGGCTTGATTTAAACTAAGAACAGTGTAGTGCTGGAATAGGTTTGAACATAAAAAGGTCTGTCWAATGTTCTTCTATAAGACCTTACATTTAGAAACTATCAATAATCATTTATTAAAAGATCTATTAATCTAAAATGGTATCCAGACAGAATTAAGGCACCACACCAAAAATTCAGAAAGTATGTTATTGCAGTTCAATACTCTTCTAGCTAGAACATCTAGCAGTGATGGATTGCTGGTTCATCTGGGGATTTAATGATCTTATTTTCATTCTCAGTCTTTTGAGAAGTAATACTAGATACATTTCAGTCAGTTCATTGAACTTTACAACAAARTCAGTGCTTCCCTTGGCAAGGGAGYATGGGCACAGGTGGATGGAAAGAACCTGGWGGCCTTGGWAAACACCAGCTGAGTATGAGSCAGCAGTGTGCCCAGGTGCAGAGATGGCCAACAAATAACCTTGGGAGTTATTCACAGGGACATAGCCAGGACACTGAGGGGAAGGACCCTCTGCTCAGCACTCCTAAGTTCCCATCTGTATACTCCAAGCTGTGGGATCCCTCCAGCACAGGAAGGGAGGAGGGCCCTCAAGGTCTGTGACACTTTTCCTGTGAGGGAGAGTCTGAGGAACCAGGCTTGTTCAGCCTGGAGGAGAAATGGCCTTGGGTGGAAATAAATGCAGCTTGCTGGTGCCTCTGTATAGTTTATCGACATGATTGGAGCCACCTTTGCTGTGGTGCACAGCAAGGAAATGAGAGACAGCAAGCACAGAGAAAAGCAATATTTTGTAAGGAAACTCTTTTACACCCTGAAGACAGCCAAGCAGTTGAAGAGGCRGTCYAGAGAGGTTGTGCTGTCTCCATCCTTGAAGATTTTCAAGGTTCAAGATTTTCGGGATAAAACCCTGGACAACTTTGAGACCTCTCCTTAGCATCCTATCATCCTGTGGTTTCAGAGCAAATAAAACCCGACCAAAATTCCCTGATGAACATCTAGGTTTTCAAACGAATGGTGTGGAATCTGAATTCCCTATTTATTTGAAGCAAACTAAGTACCTCTTTCTGGACTTCTGTTAATGACGAGGGGCTAACCATTAAAACRTTTTAGGACCTAAGTTGTAGGAGCTTAATTTCTTCATTAGATCTAGTCTTAGTCACCATGGCATGAAGGCTTTATGGCATTTGTGTAAAGGCTTTATCCAAAGGAAAAAAAAAATTCTCTTTTTACTGTCACTGGCAATTTAWAAAGCAAATTTGCAAAATAACTTGTGCATTAATGTGAGGCCTTAGGGATATTTTTATGAACCCTTTAAATTAAACCCTTCAAATGCACTTTTTAATCCTATAGAACTGACAACCATGCATTTAGCTGAGTTTATTATTCATGTCATAATGATTTATGGGCATTTTAACAAGTTACAGACCATGTGTTATGTTGTCATGTCTTTTTGAAGATCAGTAACTTGGATTAGCTATGCAAGTGCATGGCTATTTCTTGTAAGATGCTTAACAAATGACATCTTTTAACTCAGGATTTCCTCCAGCTGTTTGATCAGAAACCATGTTTCTGTCAACAGTTGATCTTTAAGCTGTAGCTTTTTCTTCATGAAAATGAARGGATGTTCATTGCACAGCTTACATTTTTTTTTTGTTATTATTCTTATTCCTATAGACCTGTAAACTAACATTACTTCAGCATTATAAATTCAAATGCRAGCTATGTAATTTTAAACAAGATTTTCTCTAAGAAGATTTGTAATAAGTAGCTTGTTAAACTGTCTGTGAAGTTTAGCTGACAAATCTAAGAGCTCTTGTTAGCAGTTAATTCTTTTGGAAGAAGTAAAATAAGGTCTGGATTTGGGAGACAGACAAACAGAGGAGGACAGACACAAACAGAAAATGCGTAACGATGGTATGCTTAGAGACCAATCTAACTTTAAACTTTACAAATAGTGTCAATGAAATTTGTCCTATGGTTAAYACAACATAGAAAAGGATAAATATTTTATTTTTTATCAGAATATCTAGACAGACTTGTAATTCCAAGGTCCCTAAAGGTCCCTGTTTTAAGCATTCCCAGTTTTCATGCCAGGTACCCACGAGAGCCACCCTATCACCTCCTTCTGCAACTGGACAGGGGACAGAAAATACAGTTAAACGGTCATGAGTGGAAATAAAGACAAGGGGAGATTAYTCATCAATTACAGTCACAGAACAGGCTGAACTTGGGGRTWYTTATTGAATTTATTRCCAACAAAAYCAGAGCAGGATAAAGAGAAGAAAATACATCCTAAAAATCTTGCCCCTTACTCCTTCCTCCTTCCCAGAACTACCTCCTCCCCACCAGTAGTTCAGGGAGACAGGGAATCGGAGTTATGATCATTTCATCATACATTGTTTCTGCCACTGCTCAGGGAGAGRAGTCCTTCCCCTGCTTTGGTGTGGGGTCCCTGACACAGGAGACAGTTTTCCAAGAACTTCTCCAACAGGACTCCAACYGAAGGGCAACAATTCTTCTACTGCAATATGGGTCATTCCTCCACAGGATGCTGTCCTTCAGGCACAGCCAGCTCCTGTGTGGGTACCCCAGAACATCACTAATCCTACCAGGAAAATTACTCCAGCATGGGATCCTGTCTTCATGGGTCAGCAGGTCCCCCACAGGGTCTCAACTTCCTCTCAGAAATCCACCTCCTCGAGTGTGAGTCTTCTCCACTGGCTGCAGGTGGATCTCTGCATCCTCATGGATCTCTTTGGGCCCCAGGGGCACAGCTGCCTCACCATGGGCTGCACCATGAGCTGCAGGGGAGTCTGTGCTCCAATGCCTGGAGCACCTCCTCCTTCTCCTTCTGCACTGACCTTGGTGTGTGGAGAGTTGTCCCTCTCACTTGTTCTTACCTCACTCTTCTGTGGCCACAATTAAAATTTCTCTTTAATTTTCCTTTTTGACTTTTAGATATGTAATCCCTTGTGCCATCATCACYTCTGACTGGCTTGGCCATGGCCAGGAGCAGGTTTGTTTTGGAGCTGGCACTGGCTCTGTCAGATATGGCAGAAACTGCTGGCCCTGTCTCACGGATTTCATCCCTGTGGTCCCCCCCACTACCAAAACTCAACCATACAAATGTGATACAATGCCAAATGAAGATCCATCCAAAAGGTTTACAACAGTTTTAGCTTTAGTTTTCCCCTAGGTATGTGGTCTTTCACTTTTTTATTTTTAGCATAATTTAAATTTGCAGCAGCCATTGTGCATTTAAAATCTCTGATATTTCATTTCATGCTGTAGCCAATCCACAATCTCTAGATAACAGACAAGTGGAATACACCTTGATAAAACACCCTATCTGACTCCTCTGTGGTTTGAGAGTCTCCAGCCCAGCTGGAGATCTCCCTCACCCACCATTGATATGATTCGGAAATCGAGCCCTGGTTCCGTGCTGTGAAGGGGAAATGTCACTGTTCTTTAATGAATGTTACTAGTTTGTACCTACATTTGATGACACGCAGAGACCTGAAAATATCAAATGAAATGCTACATATATGGTAGTTGCTTACATTCTGTAGCACTATGCTAGAGCTCATTCCTGGAAAACTATTCCAGAGAGCACAGAGTCCTTACTGAAGGTACTGTCTTTCAAACATCTCCCCTGCCATTCCCAATACTGCAGTCTCCATGGTGAAATAAAATTATTTTAACAGCAGGGACTGAAAAAGAAAATTGTTCTGAAAATTCATGTCCTATCTGCCTTTTAAAGCAGCAAATTTCAGCCCAGAACTGTCATAGGGAAAGAGAAAGAACCAGTGAGCCTTCTAGTCTTCTGCTGATCCCCTCCTGTTCCAGGCCTGGTTGCGATGGAAGTTTCCTCTCAGCAACCAGTATGGTGCTGTGCTTTGACTTGTGACTAAACTGTGGTGATAACACAGCAGTGTTTTGGCTATGGTTCAACAGTACTTGCAAAGAGTCAAGGCTTTCTCTTTCTCCCRCTCTGCTTCCCCAGTTAGTACGCTGAAGGTGAGCAAGAGGCTGGGAGGACACAACTGCAACAAGTAATCAAGCAATATTCCTACCCTATGATGTTTTGCTTAGCTTAAGGAAACAAAAAAACAAAACAAAACAAAACAAAAACCCAAACAAACAAACAAAAAATGATTGAAGCATTTTCTTTCTAATTTACTGTTATACATTTTGAAGTCCTGCTTTCCATGAAGTGGTTAGACCTCTGCTCATGGGAAAAGGAAATAATTTCTTTTTTTTTTTCTCCTTTCACATGTACCTTTTGTTCCACCTATTAGACTTTTTTTTTTCTCAATCCATGAATCTTATCGCTGCTTTTTTTTCCTCTCTGACACACAGCAGGAAGGAGTCRGTTCCATTAGATGAGATCAACCTACCAAACCAAATGCTGGGTGGCCCATCTCTGTTACTAAAATATGGATGGAAGGAGACTTACAAGGGAAATATTATTCACATAGAAACAGCCAAAACTGAAGACTGGAGGTTAAGAATGAGTAGAGATATTTGCATGTTTTTCCCACAAGTAAGATGTAATATCTTTTAATTTGTTTTAATTGCTCTGAAATATTGTAAGCTTGCAAACAACTCCTACATAATGATGGCTACTATTCTAAAGAGCAYACTTGCTGAGATCTTTGTTCCTTCATTGTGAACAGACAAAATATTGTCACATAATTTCCATGATTAGTGATAATATATTTACAGAAAATTAGTACTAAAATTTTGATGTAATCTGCCATAATCATAAAAGGAATCCAACTATAGCTGAAGCCAAAGATAAACAGAAATACACCACATTCCAAAATCAAGAGTATCTGACCATTTGCACTAAAACACTGAAGCTGTTGCCAGACTATTTAGCCAGAGAATTATGCAGTTTTCATTCAAGATCATCTTAACTCAGAGGACAGATGACTAATGGTCAGTTGTACCATGAGAGGGATGCCTTGAGAGGCTACCTGGAGCAGAGGTTAGACAAGGAAATAAAGTGGGTATTTATTAAAAAGGCCTTCAAAGGATACACCTTGGGCAGTACAGGAGCCCAGTCCACACTACACCCAAGACAGATGATGGATCACACATTTTCACTTTTATAGGTTTTGGTCTATTTGCATATTGGGGTTAATTTGCATATTAGCAATTATAGAATCCAATTACTGCTTCAGGTAATTAAGTCACATTCTCCCAGTTCTGCTCCCCCCAATTCACTTTTCTTTATACTTTTTTGGAGCCTGAAGCTGCAATGGTGACCTTTGTTCTCAGGCTGGAAAAGGATTGTTTTGTCTAACCCAGTTGTGAAAAGAACTTGCTAACACACGGTATGAAGTTCAGAGCTACACACCAATGCAGTACAGAACATGAAAAAATATGAAAGCTAAAMCTTAAGRCATCAGAGGAGAGAAGAAACTGAAAGGTGTGACAGTCAACTAGTATTACCCTAGCAATTTGATTAATTCCATTTCAACTATTGCAAATTCTCTATGTYGTTACTGGTAAGATGACTTAATTTGTCCAAGGCTGTGAGACAGAATGTCTGCACAGTGTTTCAGAGGGWGGATGATGGACACTCAAGACAGGAAGAAAGAGAAGTGCTGGAAGTGAGSACCCTGTTTTAAGTGGCATTTGAAGTAGAAGAGGTGAAAAAGGACATAATCTTACTGTGTGTGTCTGGTTTCACATCTCTCATTCAAGTGCCATGCCTTATTTTCAAGTCCATCCTGGTACTATTCAGTGGTGGCATRGTACTTCAAAGCCAAGTGAGGATAGGAACTCTACTCTTTCATGCTACTATTCTTCTAAAGATATTTTCACTGAAGAAGAAAATATGAAAAGATGGCATCAAAAGTGAAACCACTGAGAGAATGTCTCCAAAATAACATGGATTTCTCCTGGACAAGAAAACACAAGAAGATTTGGATTTGATACTGCACATAACATCTAAGCAGAGACTGAACCAGAAGTAAATCTCTTCAGCTTCTGCCTTTTATGCAACATAAAGTAGGAGACTAAAATTRAAATTAAAAATTAATGATGTGTACGTTTATTTTGTTAATGCATATCTAATAACTGAAATTCACRGCTATCAGTACTATTAACTGAAGTTGTCTACACATTAAAGAAGACAAAATATGTTTTTGACACAGTCACAAACATTTTAGATTCAGCTTTTAAATTCCATATACTGCATTTTTCAAGAAGAATAATACCAGTTATTTTGCTGTTCAAACTCATCTAATTTTTAGTCTTTTTCAGCAGAGACAAGTGAAAAGAGAAATAACATCACATAAATTAATAATTAATTCTGCTTACTTCTATTATTTGCCATTTTAGCTGTAAGCATTTATCACCATAGTATCTCTGAGCATCTTAGACATTTCAGTGAATTATGTATAAGTCTACCAACTTGTAGTGCATTTCTGTTATTCCTGTTTTACAYTTCTGGAAGAAATGGACAATGGACATTAACGTTGAGAGACTGATTTTTTCAGAGGTGCTTAGCATCTGCTTGTCTTACCCATTCTTTATATTTGGCATTGCAAACCACGGGTGAATAATTTTTTTTTTCTATAACTTAAGGACTTTGAAAATGCCATTTTCAAGAAACTTCCTGACTTGAGATAATGTTTTTTTACACATTTTTAAAGTTTATTTTGCCCAAATATGAGGTTGGAAAGGACTGAAAGTAGCAGGCAACTTATCTGATGACGTGCAGCTTGTATTGTGGCTGATAGCTGCAGATGCAGTCAGAAACATGAAGTAAAATATAAAAGCATAATTAAACCTTTCTCTCTCACTTTTATTTTTTTCTTCATCTTGTTTGAAAACACACTTTTTTTTCTCTGCTCAGGAAGAAATGTTATGCCATTGAAATTATCCTTATTCTCAAAAAACACTGCATTTCTTTTAAACGCTTTTATCACATAATCTTATTATACAACKGATACTTCCAGTTGTTCCACTAGTGCTCAGTCATCATAACAAAGTTAATAAATGAGGCACAGATCCACTTCTCCATTGTTTCTCATGAYGAGCTGAGATGTTAATGCAATCTAGTGCAAAAGAAGAACAAAGGGAGGAGCTAGAGGAAAATCAATAATTTATTTTCCATTYTTTACACAAAACATTCAGTTCTCAGTTCAATATACATGTAAGCAAACATACAAAAAAAATCATAGTCTTTTTTTCTAGAGATAAGTGCTACTGACTGCATGCAAAGATAATTTTCCAGGTTCCTRTATTTTTTTCCCTGAAGTGCAATTTCAGTAAAACTGGAAATTCTATTGGCACAGTAGGAYGCACTGGCAATTCAAGATTGTGATTCTGAAACAAAATTACACTGSTGTTAAAGCACAAATCTGCAAATCTCATTTCTTCTGGTTTTGTCAGAATTAGCCGCAGAAATAGCTTTATTTGAGTAACATACTGCTATATGCTATTGCTTCGTAAAGCATCCTGCCACATTGCAAGTAGCTACACAATTTTTCTTTTCCCTTATTGTCTACGTGGATACAAGCACATTGATTTCAAAGGTACTACACCTATGGTAAGGCACAGATTGAAGTATTATTTTTTGTGAACTGAGGACTTAGTTAAAGAACATACTGTTCTTCTATACACAGGTTTGGATCACATTTGAGGGTAACATTTAAGTTTGTACAAAAAAATCACACACCAAATTGTGCACTGACTTTCGATACTTGAAACAAGAAAAACTGAAATAATCTGAAAACCACCCAGAGCTAATATGTCTTCCAGAAAGCTTAATGTCTTCTGGTTTAAGATAGCCTGTATGTGATTTTATTTCCATGACTTATTAGTGAACTGTATCGTATCAAAAAGCCTCATGTATTTTTAAGATGCATTTCCCCAAGAAAAAAACAAAACAATAAGCATAAAAATTACTTTTGTTTTAGTTGCAGCAATGGAAATATCCAGGAGGTAGGAGTGATTTCTGCTTAAAGGCCCAATTGTACCAATTTGTATTAAGCACCAAATATTTAATGTGACATACAAACATACAGAAAAATCAGAAGTCCCTTCAAASTTTTATGCTGACTTCATAATAGAACTATTTACCTAAGTGAGAGTTAATTTGAAATTTATAATGAAGATAAAGTTAAACAGTATAAGTAAGTTTATAATGTTTTATACTTTCTGGTTTTGTATGTGGAAAGACTACAGGTAAGAGGTAGAACTGAGAAAAACTGATCCTGCTTGCATAACTGAAAATTTAGCAGTAATACCCCATCAGAGTGAATTAACATTCACAGCTATTTAGCCTAACCTCAGAACAGATGCTGAGCATGGAAGTTGCACAAACCAGAAGTTAATGCAAAAACTGCTGTTGCGACATCTATCTCACAGATMTGAGACTCAGTCATCAAGTAATTCAACAACTTTGAAGTCTTCAATACTGCAAAGCCACAGATTCCTACTTTTCCTTAGCAACAGCTGACACTTTGAAAARAGTTGTTAAGATTTGAGYAAAAAGTTTCAAATTCAACTAATAYTTGGTTTGAACATGTATTTTCATTGTMTRCCTCCAGAAGAAGAAAAGGGTGTGTTGTGAAAATGTAAGCAAAAAATTTACTATCAGACAGTAAAATACTTAACATTTATGTAAATATGAACATAAGACTGCAGTGTAGAGAGTACATCTGTCACACTGGAAAAAATAATGAAGCAATCCCTGGTTATTCTCTGCATGCCTCACAAGCATTAAAACCACGATGTGACATCCTGTCATCTATATCCCATGTGCTATTAAAAATCTCTAAGAAAGATCAGACGAAGAAGTGAGTTGTGGAAAGATAAGAAATCCAGTTTATTCGTATACTATTAGGGATTTAATCAAGTATTTCTGTATGGAGGAAAAAAAACCCCACCACATAAATATTGTAAAATGTTTCCTATTCTCAAATAAGTATGTCTGCTACAAATGTGGTCCCATGTGATTGCATGTTTGGACATTATACTAAAGGCATCCAGATGGTGCAGTAAGAGACTGTTCCAAAAATGTAACTGGCATCCTTGCTGGCAGTGACAGCTTCCAGCAACTTAAAGTTGTAATTTCCTTATTCAACAAACAGAGAGAGTTTTGTGACAACACTGGAGAAAATGAGAGTCTTTAAGAATTTATGACATGGTAATCTTCACCTTTTCCATCCAGCTGAGAATGTTCCCTTTAGAGCTAGAGAATAGTTATTATCTCACACTGCCCTTTTCYTTACCTTCCTCTTTCATCGGAACTGTTTCGAAATCTGTCTGCTCACAGAAACATATTCCTTCATTCAGGATAAGGAAAAAAATGGTCATGATTACASTCCTGGGCATATATCCTTCCTTTTATTGCATTTCTTCCTTTTAACTTCACTAGGGTCATTATTATTGCCTCATAAAATATGGCAATGGTACCATTACTGCTCCTAGTCCTGAAATGCTATAGATGTTGATAGCACAGAGAATAATGAGGACATAGATTTCAACRCACTAAAATCAATTGGAAATGCTTTCAGGTTAGCTGAGAAGTAAGCATGTAAATTATTAGACCAGTYATGGACCAGTTTCAAGGCTGGCTGCAAACACTAGAAGGTAACTCACCCATATCCCTGGGCTTTTTAGCTTGTCCTTGCTAACTGAAGTATGTCTTCAGCAGTATGACCAAATGAGAAGTTTGAAATCTCACTTCAATTTTTGGAGAACTTCAGACCTTTTATGCATCGTATGCATCATTTTTGTAAAGCTTCATCACTGTCAGTTATTTTTCCATGATCAATATGATTGCCAGGTTCTGCTTAAAAATATTCTACAACCAATTTAACACACGAGTTTGTCTGCAAAAGTATCAGGTAATTGTCCAACAGTCATGGCTATGTGTGACTCATGCCAGTGACATGAGAACATTTTTACTTTTCTGTACATGATGCTTGACATTAAAAAATKCTGCCTGCTACTCAAAGGTATTAATTAGTTTGCCTTCAAAATGTTCCAAGAAAGAGATTAATTTGGGTTTTTTTAATATTCAATGTGAATATAAGCAACATTTATCAAAAAACAACTAATTTTCTGACCTTGTTTATATTTCATAATAAAAAAGGGGCACAGACCCAATTTTCTTCTCTGAGGCACCTTCAAGTAATTCTGTTGGACCAACATATCTTGTTTTTGAGCTGACTTAATTAGAACAGGCTTCCTTCTTATTTCATTAATTGATACTACAATGGTTATTTTCCTAATGCTGAATGCCATGATAAGTCTATGGGTTAAAGCCTATCTGGTTTGCCAAGGACAAACCTTAGAGAAGCAGCAGAAAAAAAGGGATGCCTGTGGAATGAGACTCCGCAAAGGCTCTGATGAAGCTGGATCAGACCAAGTACCAGAGGCCTGATCAGAGGAGATCATGTTAACGTCCACCTGCTACTTCATGACTGTCTCAACATTTTAAAGATGAGTTTTTCAGAAAGTATGGAAAGTATACTGCAATTTCACTTGGAGCAAGTCATGTTAATAAGAAAAAATAAGCCTCTATTTGGTAGCTTTTCAGATTTTACCATGTTTCTAAATATATTCATATCATAATCATCAAATACCTGGTATTTTATCTGTTCTGCACATTCCACTCACTACTGCTTACTGATACCAAGAAGCAGGTAGGGAGGTGCACACCTTATTCTAGTAGCAGACTTGTATGTTATATACCCCTTTTCTTCAGTAACAGATGGTAATTTGTTTTGTAAGGCACAGCAATGACACAGATAGCTGTTGGCAAATCATCATCACATTTTTTACAGGAGGCTCACATTCTTACTCTGATTATATTAAGGCTTTATTCCAATAGTAAKTCCATTGAAACTGGTGAAACCACACCTTGGATAAAGTGCTAAGTCTGAGAATCTGGCCATAATTTCTTCTATCTGCTCTTTCAGCACATTAGATTATGAAAGTGTACATAGCAAAATCCACAAAAATTAGGCTAAATCAAGAGTCAGGGCGAGTAATAATTAAGGGTTTTTGAAGTAGGTGACAGATAAATGTATCATTTGAAAGAAATAAAAGTCACTAACTGCTCAGTTGACACATACCAAAATATTTTCTCTATTCAAA
Source organism: Alauda arvensis (assembly GCA_902810485.1). Taxonomy (NCBI): domain Eukaryota; kingdom Metazoa; phylum Chordata; class Aves; order Passeriformes; family Alaudidae; genus Alauda; species Alauda arvensis. The sequence continues at coordinate 1,189,741 of CADDXX010000268.1, read as the reverse complement.
TGGACCTGTTTTGTCTCTAGCCAAACTACTCCGTCAGATTTGAGAAAATTAAATACATTGGCAGTGAAATAATGTTCCAATCATGTAATATATGTCAACCCTTTTYATTTAAACAGTGCTATTTGCCACATTCTGTAGATGTTCTTGTGCATTCTAATGTGCACCTGACTGAAAGCCTTACTCCTACTTCACGTGAGCTTATACAGGTATTCAACAGAAGTGACTCATACAGATTCAGTGAATAAGGAAATTAAATCTTGACTATACGCTCTAGTTGTCTGACTGAAACAAATTGAACAACACAGAAGRCTGAATAAAATAGTCAGATGTTTCAAGGCAACTGTTTTTGCAAAGTAAATGGGAGGAGTTACATACTCACTTGAAAAAAATAAAGAAGGTTTCAGTTTTTTCCAGTAACTGTGTGGGGTAATTTTTTCATTCTTACAGTTATATTCTTTTAAARTCAAGATATTTGCATCCATCACAAGCTAAGATAATACCCTGGAATGATGAATTTTTCCAGAAATATTTATCTTCTTTTTTGTACTGTTATCTTTAAAGTCCAGTAGTATGAATATAAAAGCTTTACTGGTATTGTTGGAAAAAACCTGTAAATCAGGAGAGACTATTAAGTGTTCGATTTTGATGGATTAACTAGGATTAATACTTCATCATGGAAGAAAATAAACGTTGACACATCTATAGGTAACATTCATGTTAAAAGATAGGGTCATTGAAGCTATCAACTAAAAAGTCTCTCTGAACTGGATTACTGACAAAATAGGGACTGAAGAAAGGACAAACATTACACATAAAAACAACTTTTCTTAATATTTCTAGGAACAATCTTATTCTACTAGAAGCAAAAAAAATGCATCTGCTGAATTTTAGGTCTTTTTTATTATTATTTTCTTCACTTGAATAAGAAATAACTAGTAGTTTTGGAATTCAAATAATGAAAAATTTTACCAAAAGTCAGCAGAACTGGCCTAAGCAAACTTGCTGAATGGATCCCTGTAAGGTGTGATTRTCTGAAATACAAATTTCTGGAATCTAAAAACTCCTCCTTGAAGTGCATCTTCAACAGTGCTATTTATACACCATTAAGTATTATGTAAGTCATCTGGAAATGATTAGCGCAAATGGATTTATTTCCTAAACTGAAACAGCATTTAAAATGTCTGTGTCTGATTTTATAGAAACTAGGTAGCTCAAGATATATGTCTCCATAGACTGTGGTTTCAGGTTTGATTTAGTGACTCTCTAATCAAATAACTCACTTTTATGTAGAAGCTGTGCCTCAAAGCCTGATACACTCAGTTCCACTTGAAAGCACTCTATCATTCTTCATCACACAGTGTAGAGGCTGGCACGTGTGCTCTAATAAAGTCAATCCCAAACAATCTGGAAGAACCTTTTTAAAGTAAACCCTTTACTCAAAAACAAACCAACAAGAACACAACACCAGTCTTGACAAGAGTACCAACAAAATGACAAAATGCTACAGTAACTGTATTTCAGGTATGCAGATACTTTGTTTCCCTAAAGAAATCTTCCMTTCTATTTTAGTTCTGAGTTCTCTTCTTGCCTTCTCTTTTATTCCTACATCAACCACAAGTACGATTTTTCTTCAGGTTCTAAATAACACCGAGATTTGTCTCTGACAGATTTTTATTTTCTAGGAATTTGCTTCCTTGGCAAACATCTCACTTCCCAAATGAAACAACTTCCTTGACTGCATGAAACAACTGCATGATGTCTCAGCCCCCAAATGATTTTTCTCATATCTTATCTTTTATTTTTTCCTAGTGCTGACCCATCTCCAGCCAAATTGTTTAAAACAAGGTCAAATTCAGCTATCAAACCAGAAATAAAGAATTTGTGTTCAATATTGTGTATCAGTTCCTTTCCACTCTTCTTCTGTTACCATTCCATATTGTCTGTTGACATTATTTAGGTACCACAGGTGATCAGATTCCTTCTGAGAAACTATTGAATGTTTTACTTTSGGTAGAATATAAGATTTAACATAAYMATTTTTATTATAATAACAAAAAGCTATTAGTGAAAATCATGCAAATAGATAGTGAAAATATGCATCAGATTTAAAGATGTAAAACATCCACAGAGAAACTTTTAAGAGCAAGAGACAGGTTAAATATTTCTAGATCTAAATACAAATGGACTTCAGAAATGTTTGATATCCTAACCCATGGTTGGATCAAAAGTTTCCAGGTGTGTAACTTTTATTACCACTGTAGGAATACTGTTTCTAGCGACAGTGATTTCCTTTCAAACTATCAAAATCCCTATTTCCAATTTTTTGCAGATCAGAGTCTCTGATAGCATTTCAGTAGTTTCCAGTTGCACTGTACAAATTCTCACATTGCTGCCTAACCTTAGGTTCACAGCCTGGGTGACAAAGGCACAAGTCTGTGTTCTGAGAACACTCTAATGAGGCTTCTAATTCAGACTCAAATAGAGATGTGTTAAATTGGACAGTCATGATTTCACCCATGCTGACAGTGGGACTATTATTCAAGCAGATATTGTGGMGAACAATGTCAGAATCTGATTTAAAACATACTGTAATTGTGGCAGGTCTTCGACAATTCTATACTAAAACATAATACATGTGTTGAGTCTAACAATTATTTTTTTCTTCARAATACTGTGAATGTTCTGAAAGTTACATTAAATATTGATCTGTTTCTGARCATCCAATCCTTCCATATTTTTGGGTTTGCTGCTCTGCATTCTTTCAGGAGTTCAGTAGTTTATTTAGAGAGCTATTACTTTTACCAGACCYGGTTTAGGAATACACAGCCCTTCTCAGAAATCAATTTTTAAAAAATGTTCACAACTTATTACAGATAAACTAACAAACATACAGTTTAGTCTATTATTCTAAACCTTAAAAATGAAAAATGTACTTACAATGACAGAACATCCTTTGACCTATTCCAATAGAAAGTTGGACTATTTGTCATTCTTCAAGCAGCAGGATGCTTTGAAAAATACTCCAAATACTTTAAATGTTCTGCAAGAAACAACATATAGGTGAATAACCAAGGATAACTCAAACTCAATTATGTGCTATCATTTCATTTTAGTCACAATTTTGTTGATGGATTGATATGTGCTGTGCATTCAGAGAATTTGGGTAAAATGCTTTTTCTGAGAATATTTATGCAAGCAAAACACTTGGTGCTCATATAAAGCAAACACAAAAGACAAATGCACAAAATAGAAATGAATTCTTTCTCAAGGTATTGGAGCAGTCTTACGAGTTTTGTAGTTGTTGAATTCTGTCACTTTAAGTAGCATCTGATTAATACTTCTTTACAAAGTGACTGGAATATCCCATATTTTAAATTGACAGAGAATCAACCCAACTATAAATAYACTTAATTTGCAGTTCCATTCATGTAATAAGTTAAAGGTTGTTGCTCCCAGGCCTACACATATGAGCAAAARCAATGCAAATCTTGGACAGTTCAATTTCCAGGCTTTGCACAATCCATTTAAAGTTGGAGTTTTATTGGCAGAAATCTATTTCTTGTGAGTGGTGCTACCAATYCTCTGTAGCAGAATTCCACTTTAGCATGTCTGTACATACACATAGTGTATTGTATATGGTCTCCACTTACCTTTCTAGCTTGGGCAAAGTGGGGATTTCATTATTAGCATGGCAGAAGAAGTCCTGCCAACCATTTCAGGTATGGATAAAGCATATGGTGGGCAATGGTTTAAATGTGTACAGATAGTTCTGTTTCTGGCATCATGAAGGCCAGCCTTTGCCTGGGTCAGTAGTCTTGAGATGTATTTTCTTTTCAGAGGTTTTAAGKTTTTATATTGTGTATGTGGATTCACTTTCAATACTATGTAAATAATTTGTTGCATAGGTTAAATCTCAGACAGTTTGGGTGACAGAAAACACAAGGACTTCACTGAAKTGTCTATCTGTCAACACAGACTTAAAAAAATTCTAAATCAAATAAAACAAAATATTTGATCACAGATATTACAGTGAAAATTAAACTGGAGAATTTAAAAACAGCATTTACAGAAGAATATTTGTTACCTTTAACATTTCTTTATTATTGCCTGCTTTCCCTTTTTTAATCATTGGCATTATCATGGAGTTAATAAGACACTTGATATTTGTAGTGATCTGTAACTGAAAAATTCATTGTAGAAACAAAAAGCCCAGCTCTTGCAAGACTTTGAGGGCAGTAGTGAACCTGTTTGAATTCATCAAGTTACAAGAGGAAATTAAAAGTTAGCAGATCATCTATACTAACGTATCTCACGCTCGAGTTAGATGACCACGGAATACTTGTTATTCATGCTGATAACTCATGTATCCAACACAGTAAATGAAAGCATCTGAAATTTCTCCAGTTTCAAAAGACTCAGAATGACGGTCAAAGCCACTCCAAATTAAAATTTCCAAAACTCTGATCAGGCTCAGCTTCTCTATAAATTTTGTTAATAGTCTTCTCACCAAGGAATGATAGCTATTATTTTTATGAGGTAGCTGTTAAATTAATGATGTGAGAGACATATAATTAAAGAGAAAATTGTATGTAATYACTTATTTTGTTTCAAATACAGCCATTAATAAAATCTGATCCTCTGTATACAGTCAAATGTATTTTGTCACCTACACAGACAGGAATCCTTTCAAAAATCCAGTGGTTATATATATATATGTGTTTTAAAATCTAAGAACATTACCCCAAGGTAGATTTTTCAGGGGTTGTTTTGTTTTGGGGGTTTTGTTCATAAACACAAAAATAGGGTTTTTTTCACTTACATATGTCTGAAAAAAACCCCAGCAAAATCCCCCAACCCCTAATCAATTTTCATTTTGTATACTAAAGTGTTTTACTTTCAACAGCACAGTGCTGTATTCATTTTAATTATGAATATGCCTCACACTGCCTAGGCAACAAACTTAGTAGCTCAACAAATCTGAGTAATACCTTGAATTAACAAAAGTTTAATATCCACATATGAAAGAGGAAAATATCCTCAGTTGGGTTAGCTCTTTTGCCTRTTTGGGACTAGATCAGCAACCAAAGTACACACTGTGCTCAACCAATTTTTTTTTCTTGTGACAGACTGAAACTGACTTAACAGAGTTGATATGAGCAGTACTGACTTAAAACCCCAAACAATCTGATTGCAAAGTGTGATGACAGTTGCAGTGTATTTTTGAGATTGCATTTTAATCTCAAAAGACTTCTGAATCCAAGAAGACTAAATCATCCCTGAAAATGCATCTGGAAACTAGAAAGCCAAAGATTCATATATTTTTTAAATCACCTGTCATGGTTTTGCTAGAGATGGCAACTAAGCACCACAAAGCCCCTCACTCACTGTCCCCTTCACCCCCAAATGGGATGGGTGCTGGAACTAGAAGGCTGAAAGTTAGAAAATTGAGTTGACATGAAAACAGCCTAATAATTAAAAATTGATAWTATTTTTAAAAAATCAAAGAGAAAAAAAATAAARCCCAAGAAAGTGCTGGGAATGAAAATAATGTCTTACCACCAACTGACCAGTTCCCAGCTAATTACTAAGCACTACCCATCCCCCAACTTTCCCCTYAATCTTATAAGCTGTGCATGACCTTTTGGTCAGCTGGGGTCACTGTCCCAAATGTGTTCCCTCCCAGCTTCCCTGCATTCCCAGCCAGCCTTCTGGAAGAGCAGTCTGAGGAGGAGAGAAGGTCTTGATGCTGTTTAAGCTCTGCTCAGCAGTGCCAAAACTAGTGAATTATCAACCACTGAGTTATCAACACTTTTGCCAACAAGACACAGCCCCATACAAGTTACCATGAATAAATTTAACTCTATCTCATTGTTGGGGATTAGATTTGTTTGGGTTTTTTTTCCCTTCTGGAATTTTTTCCCTCAAATTGCTA
>CADDXX010000268.1:1136604-1183065 GCA_902810485.1 Alauda arvensis | reverse complement strand
GGCTTTTCCCTAGCAGAAAGACACCTGTCTTTCAAACCAAGACACTCAGCCAAAACCAGTACCCTAACTACATTTTACACTGCCTCTTCACTTGTGCCAATACAAGTATTTGTGCAGCCAACAGGTGAAAAYATTATTTTCTCCCTACTCCCATACACGTTGTGTGCTTGATAAAGACATAAAGAAAAATCCTGAAATGCAGGAAAAAAATAATAKCCAAGTAACTTCCATTTTTATCATAATACAAGAAAATGTGTGTTTTAAAATCTGTAAAAGGCCCCTGAGAATTGTTTCCCATCTAACACAAATAAAATATTTGTCCTCCATACCACTGTCCTGGGTTGCAAGATGCAACCAAAAAAAAGTATGCATTCTATTTACCATCTGTTGGAATCAGTTGTGGAGGTGTTTTTCTTTATCTCTTCTAACTCCAGGAGGGAGGTGGGGGTGTGTTAATGGCCCAGCTGTTAAAACCAGGTGGGGCAGTGTTCTTTATCTCTTCCATGACCCATCCTCCCTCCAGGGAAATATCTGCTGTTAATGAGCCATTTAAGGCTCACTGCATGACTGAAAGAATTATATCATCCCATTGTGAGATGCTCTACTCAGTGGGAAGAGCCAAGCATTCCCACCTGGATAAAAAACCTGAGGCTCAAAGACCAGGACAGCTGGTTTTTCTACTGGATTTCCAGAGAGAGACCTGGCCCATCTCATCACCACTGGATCCTTGGAAGGAAACTACACTCTTCTACGGGATCATCTCCGTCCCAACAAAACCACAACTGTCACTCCAGGAGGGTTTAACTCAACTGCTACCAGCACCCTGACGAACAGGGTGCCAGGTCATATTCTGACTCTRTCAGTGTTTTCTTTCTGTTTTTGTTTATTTTTTGTACTACCACATTTTTTTAAAATATTGCTAGTAAAGAACTGTTATTCCTATTCCCACATATTTTTGCCTGAAAACCCCTTAATTTCAAATTAATAATAATTTGAAGGAAAGGCGTTTGCAACCTTGCACAACCCATTGCAAGGTTGGGCTGTGGCTTTTCCCTAGCAGACATCTGTCTTTCTAAACCAAGACACCCACACATATCTCAAAATTTTCTGAAATACCAGCAGACCCTGACGTTCTCTTCTACATTTAATATTTAGCAGGCATTAAGCAGTCAGTAGGTACACAGAGCCAAAGGGACCAGAAGACAAGGAATGGATCCACAAAAGAATGATCAGATATTGCAGGAGAACTCATCCAGCTACATACTCTTATTTAACTTAGCCCTTAACTATAAAGGAGCTAAGTGTTCTTTATTGTGGAAAACTGACAAGGGTCTTGACAGACTGCTAATGGTTTAAACTACAGCTTTTCATAGATATGATTCTTTTGGACAAAAACCTACTGTAGACAAACACAGCTGTCTACACTAGTTTTCTTTTAGAGTTAGCATAGGCACACACTGACCCACACAGCTTTAATCCAGAGGACTGTGACAGTCACGAACACCTCAAGTTGGAGACCCTGCCTTTTGTTATGGAGTCATTCCCAAGAGAATCCCAGAAAGAAATACATTTTAAAGAACAAATATTCACTATTTTTGCATTATGAAACTATTTTTTTTAAACTATATGTAACCATAGCATTCAACCTCAACCACAACATAAGGTCACAGTTTTATATTAATCTCAGTGACTTTTAAAACATGAGACAAGACCAAAAAACTGATACAATATTAGATGACATAAAGCTTTTATGGCTTTTTATTTTAATTGAAAAAACAAGGCACTGATCACAATGAAAATCAGGCTACCCTCTTATCTTAACCTCCAACATCTCTTTGCTTATTAAAACTTGACTAGCACACTCGTTTATATTAAAGTTCAAAATATTTTTTAAAATTTGGCCAAGGATAGGCTTTTTGCAATGAAAGCATGAAATTTTATGCTGCTTGAACAAACATTTTTGAAAGCAGTGTTTATTCTACACAACCAGTACACATTTGGTATTCTGTACAGGAAATTMCTTTTTTATTTTTTAATTGAATTTGTCAATAATTCTGAGTTTTGTCTCAGTTTCTCTAAGACAAGAGTGTAGTTTGAGAGGRCTTAAAAACAAACAGCTTCTGGGAAACATTTACGCTTTATTGAGCCTACCAGTTCTACCACCCATGCATGTTAATAACTATATCTAGGTTCTAAACAACTACATCAAAATTCATAATATGTTTTGAAGTACAAAGAAAGAAATCAATGAAAGCTYGTGACCTGAATTCTTTCTGATAAGTATTATCAARGAACTATGGCTCCTYTCATGGCAGTTTTCTAATAGTTTCYGCAGCACTATGCAGAACCGTGTWGACTGAACCTACAGGATGGATCATGAGCTCRGGGAGAATTTCCCACAGATGGGTCAGATGCAGTGCTTTTACTCYTCAACATCTATATTGTATCACCAAGTATGAATAAGCAGAACGTTAGCTCTGTGCTGTGAGCTTTTGGGGTGGCACAGCAATACTGAGTACAGCTGGCCCTCAGCTCATTCTTTTTAGACAAATATTCCATAGTGAAACGTACACATATGCAACCCAATGAGGCAAAATATTTATACACTTTTAAATATTTATTTTTAAGGAGGCAAACAACTGCAATTTACTACGTACTTTGCGGGCTGAGGTGTCCTGGTGGGTCAGTGCCGGCGCTGCCCGGGCCGGGCCCAGGCGGTGCCGGGGCTGCAGCGGCCCCAGCGCAGGGCACGGCCGAGCCCCTCAGCCACGGGCGGGCGGGCGAGAGCCCCGGGGAAAGCCTGGGCAAGGCAGGGCTGAGCCAGGGGAACCGAGCCAGAAACAGCCCTGCCAGCCCCCAGGGGACAGCGGGAGCAGGGACGGGGACAGGAGGGACCCGGCAGGGATGGATGGCCCTGCGGCCTGCGAGAGACCCCGGCGGGGCACGGCTTTCCTGCGGCCACTGGGAATGTTCCAGGCTGGAGCAGCCAAATGCGCGAGGAGGAAGGATCGGTAGGCTGACCGCAGTCCCCCCATTMTCCATCCCCTTGCGCAACCTGAGAAGTGGGGAATGGAATAGTGAAGGTAAGCCTAGGATGAAGGGGGAATGGAGCAAAGATTTTTCTTTTTTTTTTTTTTTTCCACTGGCCTACTCTGTTTTTAACTAGAAGCAAATTRAATCAATGTTCTCAAAATTGAGTCTGCTTTGTCCATGATGGTAGTTGTTTTTACCTTGCCCCACAAAATACCATTTTATTCTCCCCCATCCTCCGTAAGAATGAAAGTGAGAGCAGCCAGATGGGGATCTGGCATCTGGCCACAGCCTACCCTGAACAGTTTTATAGAACTTTAATTYGGAATTTAATGAATTCTTCTTTAAAACATTTGCTTGCAAGATGATCTGGATGGGAATGGGAGCATCCAAGGTCAACTCCCTGCCCTTTCCTACAACCCTGAGAGCACAATGATTTTTCCCAAGACTAAGATGGAAAGAGTAGTAAGATCCTGTTTGTGGATGCTCARCAGCAGGTCCTCAGAGAATTATACAAGGGCTTGGAGCCTCCAGAACAAGTCTTATTCTTTAAGAAAGATCTTTAAGTAAAAGCTTGCTTATTTATAACAGAGCTCAGGAGAGTTTGCTTGTTGTATTTGTAATACTGCTGGGAACAATAATCAAATATATACCAAAAGCATTTGCAAATTAAGCACAGTARAACCACTGGATACGAAGACTGTATCATTACACAGGCAAATCTGTACTTGTGTGCTTCTGCCCTGCCTGCACACAGACGTGCTATTTGCAAACCTTTGTCAACAATAGAATAGTTGGATGTTTCCAAGTGAGTTCTCAGTGAAAAAACATTTTCTGTGCTAATGCATCTTATTTACCCCTAATCACTAATCACTGAYTGACTGCCACAAAATTTGTAGCATAAAATGAACATCTGTGTAGTGAAGTAATGCTGAACTGTGCAAGGCAAAAAGAGCCTACATAGGCTATAAAGATGATGATGAAATTGTCCTTCCTTAAAATGGGAACTAAATATGTTGAATTTTTTCTGTCATTTTTCTGTGGACCATATCAATTTCCTTTAAATGTGATTTTGTTATCCCACCTAGGTCAATTGTATGGCTTTCCATTTTTGAAAGATATTACTATTCAACTTCATCAGCAAATCTGTTGGAAATCTAAGCACAAGTAAAGCCACCTGGTCCTTGCCTGGATAGTCTGACCCGTGGCTTCCTCGGGAATCAGCTTCTGGCAACTTATGGGAGGGAGATGGCTCTGATCTGGTTATTATGAAACAGAAGTTTAATAAGGCTAAAGCAACAAACAGGAYGGCATACACARTACTGTGAATGAACCATAGAAAAGTAGGGTCCAGGCTAGAGAAGTTTTATTTATACCTTTAGGTACAGGGAGGGGAGGTAAAGGGGGAGTCTGAGGGAAGACTCCAATGGGAAGGAGCAATTAGGAATATTACAATTCTTGCAGCAAAAAGTAACCAATAGCAAAATGGAGAACTGAGAACTTTCTAGTGACAATTTACCTGGAACAACCAGGGGACCTTGGCAGTGAGTCCTTTGCTCACTACGACTAAAATGAATTTTCCCATGGCCTTGAGCTGATCTCTTCTTCTCATGCAGCCAAATCAATCYCAACACACAAGACTATGTYTRTACAATTCTTACTTGATCCCTCTTCAAAACAGACTGAAATCATAGATAAAAAGTTTCTTTCCTAGGCAGTGCTAACTTGCTACATAAAGAAGGTAACTATAATAATTGAAGACAGTGACCTAATTACCAACTATCTCCTCATCCCCCTAAATCTCTCAGCTAAATCTGATCATATACTATCTCTGACTCCTATGCAGTAGTCTTCCTGTTTCTGCAAATAATACATTCATGAACCAAGAATCATGGCATTATAAAGTGGTTGGGTTTGGAAGGAACCTTACAAGTCATCCCCTTCYATCCCGGCTGCCACAGACAGGGAACATTCCAAAAGACCAGATTGCTCAAAGCCTCACTCAACCTGGTCTTGAACACTTCTAGGGTTGAGATATCCACAACTTCTCTGGGTAACCCTTTAATGTCTTACCACCCTCATGGTAAAGTAATTSTTCCTCAATAGCACTCTCCATGTCTCTGAGGGAACAACAATTGTCACTGGTCTCCACCTGGACMCTGAGCAAYTAACTGCAACTTTTTMGGTATAATCATCCAGCCAATTCCTTGTCCACTGGGTGGTCCAGCCATCAAATCCTTGTCTCTCGTGTTTACAGGCAAGGAAGTCTCAGCYGATGTATTCTTTTTGCATTTCAGTAAAGCTTTCCATGTTGTCAGAGTATCCTTCTGGACCAAATGCCCAGCACACAGCTGGATAAACRTTGTGCTGTGGGTGAACAACTGGCTCACAGGTTYGGCACAAAGGGTTGTAGTRAATGGGGTGACATCAGRTCTGTACTAATGGGGGTCTGCAGGGCTCCATTCTCAGCCCTGTGCTGGYCAACATCTTCATAAAGGACTTGGACACAGGMGCTATTGACTCCCTYGAGGGCWGGGAGGCCYTGCAGAAACAAATGGACAYGCTAGAGGGCTGGGGAATCACCAGTGGTGATACTGACTGGCCTGTAGCTCTCAYAGAATTAACATCTGACCTTGCATCTCTTTGAGACATAAAAAGAAAACTAATATTAGGCCATTTCTCAAGGATCTCTATGCAGGTCTTACCGGATACAGCACAGTTATAAATCTCAAATCACACTTATATTGTGTGARTATTGAATACCAATTCAAAGTTCAAGTTCAAATACTGAGCTATATTAGTTCAAGCTTAATAATAATATAATAATATATAACAATATTATAATCTGAAGCAACATTTATGATGACATTTTTCTTAAACACAAGAAGTCTTTTTGTGTTTTAAATCTATTTCCACGTGTTTATGCAACTTGTCTCAATGCCAAAGGCAGCTGAAAGCTGAAGAATCACTGATTTCTGAAAGTAGGTTCCTCACTTTTTTCTTGGCGATGGAGTTTTCAATCTTAGGTATTTCAGAAGCATCTCAATGTGAATTTAAGGCTGGATAAATTGCAAAACGTTGCAATTCCTGAAAATACTTTGTTGAGTTCAGTGGTGCACTAAATATATAGTCTCTCCTTACACCCGTTAAAAACAAACAAAACCAACCCAAGCCCAGAAAACAACCATCTTGTTCATTATTTAATATCAAAGATGTTTTCCTACTGTTCATAGAAATGGAGGGATAATTTAAAAGCAATTTAAAATGCTTGGTTAGACTTTCTGCCRTATGGAAGAAGGAAGAAGCATGCAATTGGTAAGTTGTAGTCAGTTCTTTAAAGTTTTTTCCTAAAGTAAAAAAAAAAAAAAATTAACAAACTTATTTCATCTAATGAGACAAAAAACATAATTCTCTTCACTAGATTTTACCAAAAGACTGTACAAATTAGTATCAGGGTTGAAGAAATATGTTAACAGTTATTTTCACCTGTCACTTCTTTTCTGCTCTTTCAAGTAGGGAAAGTTTTATGCTGTTAACTATTCAACTATATCTTGAATAAATTCAAAATTATTTGAAAAATCTACACCACCAAGCTTGTTTCTCTGAAAGATTCAAAAAGAATTTATTTGCCTCTTATGGATAGTTGCTTTTGATTTTTAAAGACTTTCTTTCTAATCCAGAAAATGTCTTAGTTCAGTAGCTCTGAAAGGAAGTAGAAGGCTTTTTTACTGTCATTTATGCGCTTTCATGCTCAAGRCTAGCTTACAACCAAAAGATATTAGYCAGAYTGTTCACAGGAAAGCTTTCTCTGAAAAACTGGTTAGTGCTCTGCATCACCTTGTACAATGATACCATTTAACCTTATTTTGACACCCAGATGAAGAAAATGAAGTCTCTTCTTAATAGTCTATGAATAAGTTAATACCCCTAGGACATAATAATCCCTGTATCAAGGAAAATAGAGGAATCAAATCTTTGTTAAAATTCAGAAGGTATTAGTGAATGTGCATTACATGAAAATATCCATTTCAGCAAAAAATAATAACRGAAGTCAATTTTCTGAGTGTGCAATAGTAATAATCTTCAGCAGCTTTTCCTAGGTATTGAAGACAAGTTTCAGAAGASTGAACAATACATGAAACTTTTATGTGTCAACTGTTTAAAAGRCAATACTGATAATAATTTCATTGAACTTTTAACTAGTCCCCATATTTCTACTATGTATTTTTACTGAAATTTAAATGTAAAAATAGGGAARTGAAGCAATAGTAAGGAAGCAATGRCACARATGTTGGCACAGTACTAATTTATAACATCCATAAAACRAAATTCTTGGTTCCAGTAAGATGACTCACATTTTGCTCTTTAAATAAGAACCTACTTAACATTTTAACTACAGAAGTTTGATTCATCTGAAGCTTTTTTTGATTTTTTTTAACCTTGAAGTCATAATGAGACATAAAATAGATTGGATGTCAAAACTTGACTCAGATCATGTTATCTTTCACRTCATAAAGAGAACAGAAATGTATTTTCTATGTAAAATATAAACAAATACATATAAATGTCAGAACCTAGTGAAAAGAGAGAAAGCTAAGACAAAAATGGTAGGTATAGATATTCTTTTTTGCTGTACTCGTTGAAAGCCACACTGAAGATTCAACTGAAAAAAAAAAAACTACCTACAATTGAGATTAACAGCTGTCTCATGTCACCAAATAGTAAAAYACTGTTTTGAAAAGTGAAATTATTCATCTGTCTGAAAGTATCTTACAACAACACAAACAAACTGAAGATCCTGTCKATCATCAAGTAAAATCTTTTTTTTATTTCTACTACTTTTAATCTCCTGTGGTGGGGAAGCACACAGCCCACAGAATAGCTTTGCTTTAACTGAGGCTGATTTCTTTCCACATTTCAGGCACATCTAAATTTTATGTTCTGAAGCAAAATTTCATTTTTTTACTAATATATGAACAACAGATGCTGTTACGAGGCATTAAAGATTTTTTTTTTTAATCACAGCTTGATTTATTGAGCTACAAGATAGAAATAGAATGCTAAAATTCTAGGATGTGTGATCACTTCCTTTATTCCATTATTCATGAAGTCTTTCTTTTTCATGTGATGTTTCAACAGTTCTTAATTTGGCTTTGCATTTCAGAAGGCATATAAACCAATGGTGCATAGCAAGAGGAAAATAATGGCTGGCAAGCAGTGTCAGTGATCTGTGATAAATAAAATTTTAAAACATGTTTATAAAGGAGGAAGAGTATTCTGTTGAATTTGTTTAAGAYTGGAGAGAGGTTAAGGCAAATAAAACTTTTAAATTCAGCTATGAGTTACTCTTATTTACTTACAGCATGAAATTTTACTTCTGAGATGAAAAAGCAGGTTTTTCTGGAAAGCAGATGAAGAGCTTGTGGAATTAATGGAACATAAATGTACTGTTTTCTCCAGACTACTAACCAACTGATTTTCACATTAAACTCAAATGCCATTCTAAGGCATGTTGAGTTTTGTTCCAGAGAAGTATTTTTACAGTCAGCCGATCTATAGAGTGACACGGTACACAAAATACAGGCAAGTGATCAGGTTGTTTCAGACAAAGTACTCAATTCATGCAGATTTAAAGTGGTTTYCTTGTATACTGGACAGATATCTTAACTCTTGATTGGAGTGTGTGTATCTCTGTSAGTCTGCTCAGTTTTTGTGCTGAATTCTGCCGCAGCCTGTGGTTGTTTGCTCAAATGCATACCATGAAGTAAAATGTCTGAAAATGGTGCCTGGTTAAGAGCTTAGACCTGCATGACATTTATATGAATTGAGAGCCCTGATGGCCAAACCTGTATGTATGCTAATAGAAGCACTGACACCCTGATCCAACCAAAATCTGCTTGTGCCTTTTACTTCCAGCAGCTTGAGTTTTACTTCATGCCTGCGTAGTTCACACCTTAGATACATCCATAACTCTCTCAGATTCTGTCCCGATGCCCCTTTACAGCTCAATTAAGTTGACATTGTAACACCTACAAAATTTAAAATCTCTATGAATGAACAAGCACCCTGAATTTAAAGACGTAATTTTAGATAAATAAAGGAAGTTGCCTGCAAACTTAATGGTACATTGCCACCCCATTGCTCTTCTATCCTCCATCCAATTTAACCTCTCTAAGCTGTTTCTGATTYTACATTCT
This sequence comes from Alauda arvensis, assembly GCA_902810485.1. Taxonomy (NCBI): domain Eukaryota; kingdom Metazoa; phylum Chordata; class Aves; order Passeriformes; family Alaudidae; genus Alauda; species Alauda arvensis. The sequence continues at coordinate 1,173,838 of CADDXX010000268.1, read as the reverse complement.
CATCATGCTCCTCCTTATACATCTTCTCCCCTGAAATAAAAAAATATAAACACTACCTCATGCACTGCTCATTGTATTCATAGTGAGTCTTTCAGAGCAATTTGAGACATTTCTGAGATACCCTATATTGCTTCTCATATAAATAACAGAGTTACAGACTTAATGTCCTTATTAAGCATTTTGTTTCTACTTTTGAATTGAAATTGAATTGAAATTGCCCATTGATCAACCTATAGTGAGTTTTCTGGTTTAGTAACTAGATCACATTCTGGAGTGGGTACATTTAATTTTGAAATCTGTAGCAGCTGTGTAGTTACAGGGTGTTATCCCCTCTACAACTGCATTGCCTTCATAAACACCTAATTTCTTTCACTATCATAGTACACATTGGATAACTAACTCCCTCAGCTTCCTTATATTTTCCTTCTGGCTTAACAACCATCTTTGCTATCACCTGCAAACTTTAATCTCTCACTGTTTAAACCATGTCCCTGATTATTCAACTAAATCTAAATCAAAACTCTGTTAAGCTGCCATCATGGTATAAGCTACTATTAAGTCATAGTGTAATGTTTTTGCACATGACAGAAATTGGAAATACATCCCATCTTGCTCCTAATCTCCAGTTTTGTTTTGTTTTTTTTTTTTCAAATTTTGGCACTCTTTCAAAAATATATTGCATTTTGACTGTTGTTTGAATACTTCATGGGAAAGGACTTAAATAATATTAATGCCTTAATATTATACAAAACAAATCTATTTTACATATATGCAGAGGTGAACAAATATTTCAGTTAAAAAGTAACTGATTTTATCAAACCTGATATGTGAAAATATAGATAAGTATTAACAAGTCAAATGCATCTTAGTCAGACTTAACCAAACAACAGCTTAAAAAAAACCAAAACACTGAACATTATTTCATTCTTCTTGGCCCTACAAGTTCTATAGGAATTTACATAACAGTAGTGAAAAGTCTTTTTATAGTTTAATGAAAAAAATTTTACTGTGTTAAAACAGATCGACCAGTCTCTCAACCACTGAGCAATTACATCACGCATTGTCAGGGTATTCAGTGCCCTCCAATGCTCTGATAAATCAAGTCAGCAAATAGGAACTATATTATGAAGCAAAAAAACAAAACAAAACAAAACAAAAACAAAAACAAACAAAAAAAGCCCCAAATGAAATAGAAAACCCAGAAAAAAACCCCAACCTAAATCCAAAATATTCACTGTGAAATTCAGGATAAATTAGACCTACTTAGAGAAATGTACTTGTAGACATGCTGAATCTGTTAGGGCTTTTCCATTAAGCTAAATCAAAATTCTCCAAGCTGATGGATGAGAAGATGCTTGAGCGTGTCCAGAGGAGAGCAACGAGGCTGGTGAGGGACTTAGAACACAAGCCATATGAAGAACGACTGAGGAAGCTGGGGTTGTTTAGCCTGGAGAAAAGGAGACTCAGAGGTGACCTTATCGCTCTCTTTAACTTTCTGAAGGGTGGCTGTGGTCAGCTGGGGGTCAGTCTCTTTCTCCGGGCAACAACAGACAGAACAAGAGGGCACAGTCTCAAGCTGCGCCAAGGGAGATAGAGGCTGGATTTAAGGAGGAAGTTTTTCATGGAAAGAGTGGTTAAATACTGGAACCATCTGCCCAGGGATGTGGTGGAGTCACCAACCCTGGATGTGTTTAAAAAAAGACTGGATGTGGCACTTGGTGCCATGATCTAGTTGAGGTGTTAGAACATGGGTTGGACTCRATGAYCTTGAAGGTCTCTTCCAACCTAAAAATTCTGTSATTCTGTGTTCTGTGATTCTGTGATACTTGAATATCACATGGTGCTGCTAACTTTCATGTTGACATCTAAGCAAGAAAACTGATTGCAGATATTATTTTCCAAAAAGTCTATTATCATGGTTCAAATAAAAACAAATCTTTGCCTTACACCATTTCTGATTTTGGCTATCCTTTCATCTTATGTTTGCCATCTATAGGAACATCAAGTACATCAAAGTCACTGAAAGGACATTCATTTCAGAGAAGCTCATATCTTCARTGAATATATTCCTAATTGTTTCTATACTACAGTGGAATTGCCAGAAGTAATTGCCACAAAAGTTGCAGTCATCCTCTCACTATGGTATGATATTGAAATACAACTCAGATATACATGTATTTGGGATAATGGGATTCATGTATGTTATACTTTGCAAAGTAAATAAACCAAGAAAAAGATACAAATAAAAAAGTCCCAAACCATTAATTCTGAATGAAGACAGCAAMTGTTACATAGCTTAGATTTTCATGTATAAATTTTAGATCAGAGTGTGTCAAGCTTACMAGTTATTTTAGGTTTAAAAGCCATTGTGATGTTCACTTTGCATATATTTGTGTTATTTAAAAATAAAATTACACTCTAGCATGTTTTCAGTTTCCTTTAACCCTCATTGGTTTTGCTTATCAACAACTATCATCTTTGATCATTCAGCTATGTGGTGTTTGCTGTCAGGTTTACTGTTTGTTTCCAAAGAAAGAACATGAAGGCTCACAGAATGAGCAGAAGCTTAATGTCATCAGCCACATGTGACATAGAAAAAGTGAGAAATGATACTGTGGGGAATTTTCAGTGTAGCCAGGCATTCAGGCTTGGCTAGGGCATTCTGAGCTCAGTTTTGGATTTGACTGATGAATTCTGATCTTCTTAGAAGATGATGTTGGTATGCACAGACATGTTTTCTCTCATTTTTGTTTAATGCTTTTTAAAAATAATGACATGATACTCATGAAACATTAATAAAACTTTCAATTAAACAATAATCCCTAGTTGTCAGCAGAAAAAAATCCCACCATCTTGACCTTTAAATAGTTTGTGAGACAGATAAGCTACTTTATAAGATAAGCCTGCAGAAAGCTAAGAAGTGTTTGTATTTTTTTTAAAAGGCCAAAGCAGAGTATCTCAAATTCAAGTTAATTAATTTAATAAAGATCACAGAGAAGCTTCAATAGTAAGTGAACCCAAGCAGGTTATGTTCTTAAGAATGCACCTACAGTTTTCAGCGTAGTTTGAGWTAGTTKGCTGAAAATCTCGTAATATCCATGYCTGATCTGATGGCCCAGACGYTGAAGATTTTGTTCAACACCAAGTGCTCATAAATGAYTCAAAGAAAGACAAAGAAATTCCCTGTGTTTCATAAACAAGAARATAAAATTAAGTTGTGACTAAAGTTACAGTAAAAGTTCCCTAATATGACATTAATCAAAATTTAGGTGTCAGCAAAGTTTATCATCATCTTAGCTAAGTGGCAGGCAAACCTGCCTGGAAATGTAATCCAACCACACAGGAAATCTCTTCCTTATGCTTGGAAACATGAAGATTTTATCTCCTCTTACCGAGAGGATTTATCTAATCTAAGGGTATACCCTCAGTAATATAAAAAATTAATCCTTTAATGCTACAGACTTTGCATTAGTCATAGCTTGTAGCAATGAGTGCCAGAAAATAATTAGTATTGTGTAAAGAACTTAAATATTTAGCTTTTTTAAATTAATTGCTTTTTCTTTCATTAGCACCCTTGTAAAGGTATAGTGCAACAGTTAGCAAGAATCTCAATATGTAAGCTACTCTTTATATAACAGCTCTCATTTTCAAAAAGCCCTACCAGTTACTGGTATTCATAAGACTCTGAAAAAATTAAATTAGAAAATCCATATAAATACTTAAACATTTCATTAAGCATACATAATTCTCATTGACTCTGGGCTGTTTTACTATAGGGACATTTTATGACATGACAAGGGGCAAGTTCATTTTTCCTATCTGAGAAGTATTTAATGTCCAAATACAGAACAGCTGGAGGGTAACTGTGGCTCCACATTTTGAAATTGTTCATTCCCAAGATCTGCAGTTGAAGTACTGTGCTCAAAACAGAATGTAAGAAAACTGGTTGTCTGGTATTGGGAATTAATCTATTTYTCAGTATTTCAGTTTCTACTCGGTATGAATCTGTATCTGAGAGAGCTGCTTCAGTTTTTCAGTCAAAAAAATGAAATTCGGAATTTTACGCCGTGAATCTTATAACCTCTTTCAAACATTTTCCTTAGATTAAGATCAATTATACACTTTGAACATCTCTTTCTTTTCACAGATTATAAAGTTTAGCTRCATTGTTCAGAAGTGAACATTTGATCCAGTGTGCCTCTCAACTTAAAGCTACCTCATAAGTTAAAGCTGCATGTGTGTGCATAGCTGAAACTAGGACAGGTATAAAAGCTATTTTTATTGCAATCTCATCTGTAAAAAACATCTCACAAAATTACATCAAAGAGCTATAGATTCATTTCYAGTGAAGGATGTATCCATGTTCACACTACCTGCAAATTATACAGTATGTTAATTAAATTTCTGAACAGCCTGTTATAGTGGGTTGAGACTGGCCCAATACCAGGCACCTGCCAAAGCTTCTCACTCACTCCTCTTTTGCAGAGGAACAGAGGAAAAAAAAAATTAACAGAGTACATAGGTTGAGATAAGRACCAGGAGAAATTGCTCATCAAATATCACAGGCAAAATGGGCTCAACTTAGAGATATGCATTGAATTTATTACACTAACAAAATCAGAACAGGATAATAAAAAGTAAAATAAGCCCTCAATAACACCTTCTCCCCATCCCTTCCCAGTCCTGTCTCCTACCCTAGCAGCACAAGGAGACAGGGAATGGGAGTTATGATCAGTTCCTCACCTGAGGTTTTCTTTTTCTGCTCAGGGACAGGAGTCCTTCCCCTGCTGCACAGTGGGATCCCTCCCACAGGAGACAGTTCTCCATGAGCTTATCTCCATCTCATGAGCAGCAGCTCCCTGGAAACTGCTACAACATGAGTCCCTCCCATGACAGACAGTCCTTCCCAAACTGCTGCAGCGTGGGTCACTCTTCCACAGGGTGCAGTCCTCCAAGGACAGGCTGCTCCAGCTTGGGAACAATGGCTCTCCCTCCATGGGTTTCCCATGGGCTCACAGCCTCCTCTCAGGCACCCACCTGCTCARGCATGGGTCTCCTCTGTGGGCTGTGGGTGGATCTCTGCATCCCCAGGGTCCTCCATGGGCTCCAGGGACACAGCTGCTTCACCATKGTCTGCACCGTGGGCTGCAGGGGAATCCCAGATCTGRTGCCTGGAGCACCTCCTCTCCCTCCTTCTGCACTGACCTTGGTGTCACTATGTTGTTCTCCTTACGTGTYCTCACTAATCTCTTCTCCGGCCACAATTAAAACTGCATCACAACTTTTTGTTTTGATTTCTTCTTAAGTATGTTACTGCAGAGATGTTGTCACCATCTCTAATTGGCCCAGTGCTGGCCAGGTGCACATCCATCTTTGGAGCCATCAGGGATTGGATCTGCAGGACMTGGARGAAGCTTCTAGCAGTTTCTCACAGAAGCCATTCCTGTAGCTCCCCCCACCACTAACAAAAGCAGGCCAAGCAAAAACAATACACATCCTTGCTTATTTTTAAAACGTAGGAGGAGACAGTTGTAAAATTCTGTCACTTAAAATTTATAAAATTATAGTAGCACTGAAGAAGTTGATGGCTCTTACATGATTTGTCATGTTACAGCACATTTTCCCAATGCAGAGCTCATAACAGAAGCATGTTGTTTATGTCACTTCGAATCCTCATTCAGCCAGGCTTAATTGATGCCTGAGAAACAGCAGGGCACCTTAAAATTGCTACAGTAGCTGGTGCCTCTGATGCCAATGTCTGATATCTACAACTTCCATAACACAGTGACTTTGCAGCAATGACTTTRAAGTACTGCTGTGGGCTTTGATAATACACAGAACAAAAGAATTAGTAGTCTGAAGAAGAGCAAATTCAAATGTTTTCTTAATATCCYCATAGCATAAAATATGATAGACTGTAGGAGCTATGAGTTGATGTAATCAACACCATGCAGTAGGAAAACAAGAAAATACAACTAGGCTCTGTAATTCAATGCCCATGACGAATATTTTGACAAAACCTATCACTAATGGTATTCTCTAAGCTGAAGTGGAATAAACTAATAAGCTTATTATATCAGAGAAAGAAAGCTGTGAAGCCTGAACATCTGTATGCAATAATGAACATTCTTTAASTGGAAACAAAGCCAAAGCAAATACCAACTGTTGCACTGAAAATTGTTGAGATTCACTCTTGATTTACTAACAGCTGGAATCTCTAATTATCTTAACATAATGAAGCACTTTAATCTTCACTAAAGTATGTTTCAAAAACCTATCCAAAGATTTTTCTTCATCAGAAAAATGCAGTTAAGCATAATCTGTCAGCAGTGTGTACAGTCTGATTAAATTCTGTTCTTGGCTCCAGCCATTTACTTTCACCTGTTGAGGTGACCTAAATATTCTGCACTGCAAATTTAATTTGGAATTCAGCTAAAAAAAAGCCATTTATTTTACAAATTTTATTTAAATATGTGAGTTTTCTATTAAAGGAAACCCAAAACAAACAAACCTCTCCCCCAACAAAAATAAAAAAAAAATTATATAGCAAGCACAAAATTTAACATTTCTATTTTTCAGTTGAGTTACTGCAATTTGACACATAAAAGACAGGAAATACTTCTGAAAAGCCATTTTCAACACAAACAATAGGCAMCTTAAGGATACCCAAGCTCCTCATTTTGAGTTTGCATTCTAGAATTTCCTAGCCAAAAAGATTTTCCCTGTCAGAAGAAAGTAGACTTTTCTCAGATATTAGTATTTTTATATAGCAATAGGTCCAAACAGAATTTGGTATGTCCATTTAAGAAATAAGCAAAAATATACATTACATTGGTAAAAAAAACAACGAAACACAAGATGGAATCCAGAGGAGAAATGGGTTTAAGTTCTAACATTCTTCATGTCTGGAAATTTGAAGTGAATTATGAAAAGATTAAAGAGCTGAGTATTCATCTTRGTTTATTTTCTCTAGATTGAAATATCCTTGTTACATTTGTTGAGCTYATTTTGAAGTTATCCTTACTTTAACTGTCACCATTTAGGATTTCTTTTTAAAACAATGGKGTTATGAAGCAGAAGTGGCTAAACTAGCTTTGGGAGATGTTTTATAAAACTGTTTGAAAAGTCAGCTGGGGGATATATGAGTCAATCCTATATTAATTTTTGTTAATTCCTTCAAAAAACTTCTAAGAGCAGGAGGTTGGGATATCTTCTTAAAAAAATGCATTCTCAAACAGACTATGCAGATCCAGATGCTAACTAATGAATATAGTTTTTTATTTAACAGGTTTAATATCAGGCTGATAGTTATGTACTTAACTATATCTCTTTTTAGAACTTTTATTTTTAAAGTSAGTGCTACATTTTCTGCCCTAGCTTGGTAGCAAGGAAACTGATAAACTCTTGCTTAAAAATACTATTAGTAATATATCTGTTCTACCCCTATGTTCTGTTAGAAAGTAAATACCATTCCAATCCTGCTGACTTGTGACTGTTCMTACTATCAACTTGTTCCATATCCTCCTCAATTTCAGACTTATCCTCTGCTGAGCCATCTGCTATGATGAGTTCTAGCATGTGCATTGCTGTCATTCTTTCMTAGTGTAACCTCTTGAACAATTTTAGCTTTTCTGTACAGGTCTTGCCTTCCCTAGGCACTCTTTAACTACCTGATCTGCAAATAAATGAATGGAGTTRCTAAATGTGTTTTTTATTTTCCTGTCTGAAGAAGGTGTTGCTGTTTATGTTGATTCCTATGTCAATTGCTTTTCAAAATCATTTGGATTAATTTAATTTTAATTTTTTTTTTTTTGGCCAAGGTTCCTCACATTTTCTACTTTTTCTCTGAAAAAGTTCTCTTTGACTTTTTAGAGATAGGAGACATTTTCTTATGTCCAATGATTTTTCCAATCTTTTGGCTAAAACACCTTTTTTTTTTTTTTGTATTCATTAGTGCTGCACTATTTGGAAGGAATTCTTCAAAAATAGCCACAAAACCTATAAGGATTTAAGCCCCTTATCTTTTCTCTTCCTTAAAAATTTCTTTATTTTCACATGGGCTACTTTTCAGCGGACCTACTGGTCCAGTGAGGATGCTAAATATGATGACAATCATGGTAAAACAGTCATTCCTTATCAATAAAATCTTTACCCAGACCCTGAACACTGTGCTTGGCACCAAATCAGATTGCAGCTCCTCTTGCAGACTCCCTATACAGCTGTTCTATGAAACAAATAATCAGGAAATTTAAAACTTTTTCCACTGTATTGCATCCTGGTGTTATGTTTGCCACATGTATGTAGCAGAAGAAGAGGGAAAGGGAGAAAATGTAGTCTCCCACCATGCTTTAATTTCTCTTTCTGCCTCTTTATGTGTCTTGGCATATGGTGATAAATGACTGTCTGAAGACTCACTGCATGCAGAACCTTCATTACTTGCTAGGATGGTTATTTTATTGGATTTGATTCTAGCTCTCTTTAACTTACACTGCTAATTTGTCACCAAAATGGCTTACTGTGAATTTTTTTGGTATTTCAGTGTGAAAATGACAGACTATGGTCCTTACACAAGTCTGCTGTTGAATAGCATGTCAGAGACATCACATCTGGCTGGACATTTCAGTCCCTTCATCTTGTTTCTTTGTCACATTTCTCTCTGAAAATTAGGTGGCACACAAAGTAAATGTCAAACAGAGAGTAAACCAGATTATTTTSATACAATGAACATGGCAAGGGTTCTGCCTAGGACATGTTAATTAATGTTAATGATGAAGTTGTGGTTTTAAATGTCAAGAAGGATAATTCAAGGTAGCTTTTGAAGTGTAATATTTGGGAAAAAAACAAACCTGAATAAATGAAAACCTGGYAGTAGAGACTTCATTATTGATGTCTTTTTCTCTTTTGTGATTCCTTTACTTATTACTTTAGGGTTATTTTTGTGGATGACAGTCATCAACTTTTACTTCTACAAATCACAGTCTGTCATGGTCTTTTTCATTGCACTTCTTATATACATATATACATGCACCTCCAATACATTTTACAGACACCTGAGCACAAAAAAGTGGCATAGGTCCCCGCTAGTGTTCCTTATGTACATAAGGCTTCAAGATAGGCTTTGGTTGAAATTCTTTGGAAATAAACTTGATTTTGAGTTCTATTCTTTAAGCTTTTCACCAGAAGTTACAGTTATTTTAAAAATGTAGGTGTTTCAAACTTTTAGAGAACAATGCAATATACTTTCCATTTTAACAGCAAAAGCCTTTTCTGCTCTGCAAAGTGAAAGGATATTGGTTTCAAGAAATGCAAAAGCTTTTTCAGAATTATCAGTACTTTTAGGGAAAGATGGAGCACATGGCATGACTGGGCAGGAAGGTTCAGCTATTAAATTATTACTATGTGAGTGTAAGAGTGACAAAAAGGTAACAGTCATTTTTATTTTTAGCTCTAATTATATATTTCTTAAGTCTATACTCTGTTTTGAATTTCAGTTCTAGTTAAATTTACATTTCAGAAAATAGGAATTTTGTTAATCAAAGAACTGAAGAGGAAAAAATTATAAATTTTATGATKGAAGTTACAGCTATTCAAATTTTTCTCCTTTGAATACATATTTTCTGAGGGAGGTACTAGACCACTGTACCATCCTGTGACCTTCATCAATAGWAAATGTGGAGTGACACTTTACAGCAGTAGTAACTCAGGACTAATTGCCATTCCAGCAATTTGCCTGTTCTTATTGCATGGTGTTGATTCCATTTGGTGATGCTTTGTGGTGAAATACAAGCCAGAGGAGCAGGAGAAGAGTTCTGGTTTTTTCCTCCATCTATACAGAGAAATGAATTAGTTACACATTAAAGACAGATTTTGCATCATTCCCACTGAGATCTGAACTGACCACACTGTTGTTTCCCAACATTTCAGCTTATAGAAGGTTTATTCCAAGAATATGGTAATTTTAATTTTCACAAAATTATATACCTGAACAGGGCTTCTCCTGTCGTATGATTGCCCAAGTAATCAGATGTTTGCCCAAGTTATTAGTGGTTTACTGCATAAAGGAACCTCCCTGTAGGAATTTGATTATTTGGAATGTGGGCAAAATTAAGTCAATGTATTCTAATTTAAAGAATGACATTTTCAGCAAATGAAACCACTTCTATATCTATTTCTACAGTTATTTTCTGGGAACTTTCATCATATCTCCAAAAATATGACCTAAAATCTTTCCCCTGTATTTTGTTTCTGCCATTTTCCAGAAAACTGTTCTGGAATTAATCTTAACATAAATTTCCTACTATATATATAARACTACAGCTGCTTAAATATGGCCTTAAATTGTTATCAGCCTAGAAAACCTTTTTCATATATAAGTTTTGGAGATTATACTTCAGTTGTGAAAATTTGAACCGTTTCATGTGCAGCTCACTCCCCAGGCAGACTCCAGAAAAAGGAACTTTTCATGAATAYGTGTAAAATAAATAAATGAATCATTGATGTTTTGCTTCAGTGTACAGTATAATGAACACACCAGCCCCCTTATTCTCCTTCTCTTCYACCTGAAAGGATTAAAGACCTGTAATACTCTCAGTGTGTGGACAAATGTCACTACAGAACCCAGTTATTCTATTAGCTTTTCTCTGCAATTTCAAATTGTTCACCTGGAAAACTTTTTTCTCAGAAAAGCAGTATTTTTTTTTTAATCATTGATTTGATAGAAAATTCGCTTCTACTACTGTTTATAAGAGATTCAAACCCCAGACATTAGAAAGAAGACATGAGGATTAATTAACAGCTTGAACACTCGGCTCAGGCTGAATCTTCAGGATTACAGCAGACTCTAATTTATTCCAGGCGGGCTCACAAGCCTAAAATACAAATAWTTTGTAATGGTGATTTCCATTGCAGTGGTAATTCTTTCCCATTCTAACTAGCAAGTAATACCCTACAGATTAATTGCTCTTCCCATGTATGTCCTTCTTTTCTTCTACTAGTATTCTTTCTTGTCTCATTTTGCAGGAATATTTACTTAGTACCAATTTAGTACTACCTATTCTGCCACATTCCCCACAAGTATCAACAAACAAATGAGACATGTCAGAGTGCAAAGAGAAACAGTAGAAGATGCAGAACCAGTGATTATTAGAGGTAGCACATGGATACACATGCATGTGCTGATTTTGTGTGGGGTAAAGATAACTATCTTCACATTGGCTGGTGTGGGGCTGTGTTTTGTGCTGAACACAGGGGTGATGATACAGAAATGTTTTTGTTATTGCTGGGCAGGGCTTACACAGGGGCAGGACATTTTCTGCTTTTTTGCACTGCCCTGCTGGTGAGGAATTTTTGGGTGTTTAGGACTTGGGTTGAGACACAGCCAAAACAGGAGACACAAACTCCAAAGGGATGTTCCAGACCATGTGAACTCATACTCAATGTATAAACTGGGAGGAAGACATTTTAAATGAWGGTGTTTGTTGTCCCAAGTCACTGTTACACATGATGGAGCCCTGCTCTCCTGGAGATGGCKGAACCTGCCTGCCCTTGGGAATCAGCAAATTAAGTCCTTGTTTTTCCTTGCTTTTTTTTCCTGCACAACTTTTGCTTTCCCTCTTAAACTGTCTTAATCTCAACCCTTGAGTTCTCCAGCTTTACCCTTCTGATCTCTTTTCAGTCCTGTTGGTGGGGGAGTGAGTAGGTCTTAGCTGCTGGCTGTGGTYAAACCACAACAATGCATTATACCCCAAACATCCCAAGAAAACAGTAGATTTTGGTTTAATCCTTCCACTGTGATTACCTATGATAAAGTATAACTGCATGGTTCAAACTGCTGTGCTGTTAGATAACCCTGTGTTTGCAACAGCATGGTTCTTGCCTGAGATCTGGTTACCCAGCTTCAAAATAATACATCCTTATATCGAATACAAGGGAGAATTCTTTCAGCTCCAAACAGAAATAGGGAAAAGTATAATGGTAAACAAAATCAATGACTTAGAAAAAGTAGTTCTAAAATACTCAGCACATATAACGTCTTGTCCTTCTCCATCTGAAGAAATAAGATACCTTGCAGGAAAATGTATCCTGAGAACTGGAACTGAATTTTAAACAAACTGCTATGTGTTAAAAATGTAACACTTATCACCAAAGTGAGCAGGAAAGAAGCCACTTTATATGTAAATTTCTGTGCTACTCATGAAATCAAAAGTCTGGTATACACTCAGCAACCTAATTGTGCAGTRCACAGGCAGACACACAGACAGACATGACTACATCAGAATGGTCCGTGTTAATGGCATATATACATTGGTAGCAACTCATAAAAGAAAGATACCTGGGTGTGCTAAGTAGTGTTTTTTCTTGACAGRCTAATATGGAATGCTCTTAGTAGGAATTGAGCACCATTACCAAAAATAAAAGAAAAAAAATCTTCAGTTTCCTTTATTAAGAGTACAYCTCAAGGAAAATGGTACACTTTGGCAGCACCCAAAACTTAGATATCCMTTCAGGACATGAAGTACAGATACATGCTTTTCACTTACTTTTGTTTTATTGAGATAAATTATTTGATTTTTTAAATTTTTAATTRTTATATGATCACACTGTTGTAGTTAAGATTATGTCAGCACTTCAGCTGTGAAAATATTTTCAGGGGRCTTAAACTTGCCTAAAAAATTGCTCAGAACTTCAGTGTGTCATAAAAAAACCCCTCAGTCTCAATAAGAACACTCTTTTATGATTAAGACTTCTCTTGCATTTAATATAAGGTTAAAAAAATTGGGGTTTTTTTTAAGTCTAAATGAGAAATATATTAGTCATTGTCAAGTCTCTGTTTTATATATTTTGTTGCCAAACTTCAGCTACATTGTTTGTTATATTAAAAAAAAAAAATCCAAAATAATGCAGTTTTCACTATAGACCAGTCTTTTCCTCTAAAGTGAGTTAGTAACAGTAACTTCAAAGTTACTGGAATGAAAACATAAGATTTGTTTAATTTCTGGTAAAAATGTCACCTAAGTGAACCAGAAGGAAAAAGAATGCATGTAGATTTTCTTTTTCCATCTCTRTGCTGATTAACTCCATCCAAAAACATTTCCTATGGTACAACACTGAAGGCAGAATCAAGCCCAAGTAATTAGCAAAATCTCTARCCTGTCCCATTAAAATAAAAGAACCACCAAAACCCCACAGCTGCATCATGCAATACACACACTACTGCTGTTTCTTTGACAAGTGGCTGTCCTCAAAGGAACTCCACATCCTTAGAAGTGTTACTTTTAACCATTGCATCTTCTCCATTCACCCATTCTATTTCATGAGGAGATCTATCCATTTTCCAAAACCTAACAGCAAGGAACAATTGCTGTCAATTGTTATTTGTAATATGCATAACCCTGTGTCAATAATGCTGGCTACAAGACTCAGTTCACTGACAAAGATTTCTATTCAATTATAATAAAAATGATACAAAACTCTGACTAGTTTTTCAGAAGCCATGCTTAAAGAATACACTTCACAATCCAGGGTGTTCAAATTTTGAGCTTCCAACCACATGCAGTCTGTACGACCTCAATGAAATTGTTTATTTATTCTGAGGTGCCAAATGATTCTGGAGAACAACAGTAAATTGTATGGCTCAAATAATGACAGGAAAACTGCTCTGACAGCAGGGTAGGGCTGATTTAATAGGGAAGTCAAATATGGGCACTATAAAATTAAGGAAAAAGTTGCAAAAAAAATTAATAGTAATTACGAAATCAAAACTTWAAATACCTTTAAGATTAATTTCTTTAGGAAATAAAGCCATATACTACAGAGATTTGAAAAATTGAACTACATCATAAGAGCAGTGTGTTTGGAAAGCAGTTTAAAAGTGGATTACTAGCCAAAAATAACTACCATGAAAATATGTCAAAAAAAACCCCAGGAATCACACTGAAGTAATCCAGCCAGGGCACTGCTGTAGAGAAATCAGTTATTTAGTGTGCTGCCAATTTGCAGAAACATGTGTCTCATCAAATTTGCAGTAGCAAAAATCCAGTTGATAAAATCATATTTCAAAGTRCACATACTGTCTTTCTCAGAAGTAAAAAAGTTAGAACAGTTAAGATGCAAAATTTACCTTTTAGAGATTATGGAACTTCAGTGAGGTGTAGCTATCACAGACCAGGATTAATTTATATAAACCTTTTAGTCTTGGGTGAAGTTGGAAATGTGCCTGGTCTATTGAATTTCAGGATGCAGTCATTTATTAACTTAGACTTCACAAAAATGGGTTAGGATTTTGGCTAGGGTCTCTTTTGCAGGTGTGAACATCTGAGATAATTTACTCTAAATCCAAACCTACTTCCAAATGCAAGGACACCTGTTATTGTTTAAGTTCCCTACAATTCAGGTCATGATCACCATTTTCAGGCTGGTCTGTTTGTTTCCTTGTTTATATTCAACAGTTACAAAGATAATGATGACAGATTTCTCCTGTGATTTTAAAGGTATTTTATACCTAAACCAGAGAATTTAATTGAAACTGCATTTGGAAACAACTCAGAAGTTAGGAAAGTTTAATTATGTATCACATGTGCCTTTTAAAAAACACATGTCTTTTAATTTTCAGAAAAAAAAAAAAGAAGTGGTTTTTATCAAAAATAGCAGACAGAAATTTTGCCACTTAAATTTACTTCTCAAACAGGCAGATGAAATATTGACTATRGACTTTCATATACACAAAAATACCTTACTCAATATGAAATAGATGTTTGAAACTGGTGATACAGTTGTTTGTCCAAGTTTCTGTACTGCTAGTTTAGCTGGCTGGTGGCATTGATATAGTGTTCTATGAAGCAYTTACTATTTTACAGGCATTAACCAAGGGAGTAAATATTTACTTTTCTTCCAGTAAGATGCAGGAAGACAAAGGTCAGTGTTCTCCTCATGGCACGCAATAGATAGATATTAATTTAGGTAGAGTGCTATGCTTACATATATTATTGAAATAGACATATGTTGTCACATTCCTACATTGTTATATATCTAAAAATAAAAATGCTAACATCCCTATTTCTAGAATTGCTTTCCTATTAAGCTAACATTAAACAATGAGCTAAAATCTAGGGCAAAAATAAACCTCCCTCCTTTCAAAACTTCTTCTTGGAGCAGTATTGGAATACTGCTGCAAGMAATTCTATGTGTACATCTGACTGAATGTAGCAGTTAAATAATTGTTTAGGTAATCTTTAAGAGTGGTGTGTTCCAGCCAAGCTGAAACAAGTAATTGCCATGCAATTTCCTTAGTCTTTGTACAAYTGTATTTAAAACTTTGCATTTAAAGTGAGTTTTTTATGGTTTTGTTTATCTGTTTTCCCTCTCTCTCTCCACAGCATCTCTTCTGACATTTTTTTCCAGAATGCCCATGTTTTGGCTCTGTGTCTTTTGCAGCATCTAGGCAGTGYTGTAAAAAGGCTTTACCTTTTAGGCCAACCAGTCATCACTTCCCAGTTACATCTTCTGGGGATAAAAACCCCAGAGTTAGTGTACAGAAGGGCAGCGTTTCCTTTTATTATGACTGTCACAGAATTCATRTGTTCCATGGTTCCCAAAGAGCAGGAGAGGTGGAGAAGGTCACTGGATTGTGGAAAAATGCTGAATGTCACAACTGATGTTCATACGCTCTTTTTAATTTTTCAGCAAGTCATACTCCTCAAACCTTAGCTATGCTTGTATAGCTGACTACTGGCCCAAAACCAGGCAGATACTTAAACAGGATATTGTTTTCCTTAAACAGTTTTTCACAGGAAAACAAAAATATATGGGTTAGTCATGCTGTGCAGGATGATTTCAAAAAGAGGATGTAATGGATCTTCAAAAATTCAGGTTTGCAAGAAGGCTATCTRCAAATTAAGCCATCAACAGATGCTATACTTAAGGTCTGCTATTTCCCACAGAAAATCATGTGAAGTAGAATTGAGAAAGCCATTAACTTAGTAAATTATAGAGATTTCTGCATTTTCAAGTTTATTGCTTAGTGCAAAAAGGTAAAATGAATAATTTGGCTTGCAAAATAAGGATTAAAACGAYTATCAATCCAAATAGCATTTTCTCCATAACTTATTGTTGATGAGCACTGAAAGATTACTGCAGGGAAAATCACTCAATAAAGCTTAAACATTATCTGATTACCATTTGATTGTTTAGGRAAAGTCAAGTATGGTGCAGAGGATTTTTTTTTTAATTGGATTTTTTTTAAAAGCATCTGATGTTTTGGATGTGGAATGGTTGCAACTCTAAAAAATCAGTTATGGAAATTACCCTTAGATTATAAACTAACATATTATTAGTGCACAATTAAAATACAGAAGGGAAACAAGTTTATCCATGAAGTACGTCTGAATCTTTCAACTGATGAAAATTACTACAGATACTTTAAGCATTTCTTAGGTTGATTAATTGTGTTTTCAATCCATCAGGAAAGATACAATCCCAAAGTGTAAAACCATCCGCTTTTTTAAAACTCAGTTGAGGCTGTAAAGTTTTAATTTTTCATTTTTGGACAAAAATGTCRCAGACCGTGTTTCTAAGGAATGTAGCTGCAATCTTCACTAAGATCTGACACAAAAAATTGAGAGAAATTATCATACAGACTTATTTTATGYAACCAAGTGTTTATATTTCCACTTGTAAACATCTCTCCTAAAGCATCAATCATGTGATAAATCATAGTATTGTGGTTCAATTTGTTGATTAYATATAAGAATTACTAGCCAGATTTATTTTAAAATTACATCAATTACACAGTGCAAGTTTAAGGAAACACGAGGGTTTATGTGACTAAGGAACTACTGTCATTATGATTTCATTGTATGCATTGCAAAAAAACAACTTTCCATCAGACTGTGGGAAATATTAAATAAATAATTAATTTTCTTCCTATGTGGAATCCATACATATAAATATTTGCATTTAAATCTCAGAAGTTCATATATTTAGCATATTTCACAGAGAGAATCTGTTCCACTGAAATCAGTAAGGCTTTTCATATATAATGAACTTCATATGTAGCATGTGGCAAGCTTAGTCTTACCTACCACTATGTAAAGGGTAAAAAGATGTGCAGATAAACAGTGAAAAGGAAAATTATGAATGTGTAAAAAATATTTCATGTTACATGACTTTTATTACAAATAAGAACACTTAACTAAAATTAAAGACACTTAAGAGTGTAAGATCTGTCCATCTCCGTGCATAAGAAATCAAACAAGGCAGGCAGGAAACTGAAATGGCTGAGCAAGGACCTGCTGCTCAAACTGAGAAGTAARAAAGAAAGTTACGTCACTGGAAGCACGGATAAGTTACTTGTGGGAAGTACAAGAATACAGTTTGAATGTGTAGGAATGGGATTTGGGGAAGCTAAGACACAGATGGAATGGAACTCGGTAATGGATATGAAGAATAACAAGAAGGCATTCTATAATCACATTGGTCATAAAAGAAAGGCCAAATTGTACCCCATCCCTGATGGAATCAACACAGGCTGGGGGATGACAGGATCCAGAGCAGATCTGCTGTGGACTTGAGGGTGTTGGTGGATGAGAGGCTGGACATGACCCAGCCATGTGACTCACAGCCCAGAAAGCCAAACTTGTCCTGGATTGCACCAAAAGCAGTGTGGGCAACAGGGTGAGGGAGGGGATTCTGCCCCTCTGCTCGGCTCTGCTCTGCTCTGCTCTGCTCTGCACTGTTCTGGTGAGAACATTCCTGGAGTGCTGCATCCAGCTCCAAGGTCCCCAGCGCAGGAGAGACATCAAGCTATTGGAGTAAGTCCAGATGAGGGCCCACCAAGGTGATTAAATGGATGGAGCTCATGTCCTATGAAGAAAGGCTGAGAAAACTGATTTTTCGACCTGGAGAAGAGAAGGCTTTGGAGTGACCTAATATCCAAGATGAATAGGACACCTCATGCACATGAATCAAGTTACTTTTGYAGTTCTATACTTCACATCCTAGCCTCTCTCMTTTTTGAGCAATGGATAGTTGTGAATYCTTTTGTGAAGCATCCAATTTTGTTTTAATGGGCAATATATTGAATTACTTTTCCCCAAGTTGCATGTTCTTTGTCCCATCAAAATAACTGGCCAGTGATGCCCCTGTCCTCATCTCAACCAACAAGCTTTTCCACTTTCCTGGTCCTCCCTGGAGGAGAGGGACTGAGAGAGCAGTTGAGTGAGGTCTTGCAGATGGCCAAGGTCATCCCACCACATTGACAAAGTCGGCTGCCAGTGGTAGAAGGCAGCAATGTTTTTTTGCATGTTAAACAAAGTAGGACAGTCCATTCTCATAATCTGGGCTATCAAAAAATCACAAGGTAAATGTTTTAATATTGTGTAATTTGAAAAGCCTTTTTTGTCTCCAATATTGAGCAAAGTTTTAGAATGTACAATAATTCAAAGCTGCTGCATGACATAATTCATTCACACCTGTGTGAGGTAAGGTATTTAATAARGCAATACCACTAATGGCTCTAAAAGCCTGAAACCTTTCAGGTGTTCTCAGCAGTAGCAAGCAATTTCTAGATGATTTCTAGGGAATTTAACTACTGTAAGAGAAACCACTTTTGTTTTTATAAATAATTTCTTCAGGTAAAAAAGTTCTCAGCTCACAGGTGATATTTACTGAGACAACTAATATGCTATAAAATTAGAGGAAAAGAACTACAGAATAGATGGGTGATGTACTTGAAGGGCCATATTCTGACATTCTCAGTCTATGAACTGGATAATGTAATCTTAATTATACACTCTAATTCCACTTCAGTAATTAACAAACCTCGTCACCATGCATTTTGAGGTCTGCTATTCTCAKAATTACCTTTATTGCTAGTCTCTGTTGACAGTGCACTTTCGTAGGGCCAATTTTAAAACTTTTAAAACAGAAACATAATTGAAGACAATTGCATAAYGTCAAAGATGTACACTAATTAGAACAATCAAAATATCTGAAGGAGTAAATGCATCTGCAAATCTGAGAGCTTTGCAAGGAAATTGGGGGGTAGGTTATGGAAAACGATCTCATAAACACAGCACAGAGAAGTACTGGTGTTAGACTGAACTCAAATCAACAATTCTGGCAAAGCAGCAAATTCCTCTCACACATGCAATTTGAAAGCCAATTAAYATATGAATTGCAAGCAGGACATGCAATAAAATCTCAGTGAGCTATTGAAAAAAAAAAATAGAAAACTTTGCAATAAAATCTAAGATGGGAAGGGGGTGCTGTTCTGCTTAGTCTAGTGATGATCCTGGAGGGTGAGACAGAGCTTTCCCTATTCTTAAGGCTGCAAAGGCTAATCTGACATCAAAGACAAGGTAGGAATCCATTAACTAATAGGTCTGGGAAGAGACAAAAACAGGAACACCTCTAAACTCTGCCACTTCCATGTGGAGTGGCCTTAACATAACTCCTGCATAGGGGTTCCTAGAGTAAGAAAGAAAATGTATGTGGGTCTGGTGAGAAGGTGAGAGTATCCAAGGAGGAGTCATGCTGCCTGCAGTCACATTAATATTGCTCTGTGAATGTGAGATGGCTGAAGGGTAACTCCACACGTGTGAAGGCAAATACTCATATCTGAGTGCCCAGGCTTAACACTTAAAAGATGGGGCATGTATTCTGAGGTCAAACATGGCAATTCAAGTGGCTGTAATTGCAGGGCTCAATCAACTGATGGTGTAGACACTGAAATTCCTCACCACTTAGGCAGGCAAAAGCTTTTAGTACAATAATATGTAATGTCATTTCCACTGTGGTATCAGGCAGATGCTTTAGTAAACTATTTTCAGAGTAGAAGGAAGGCAGCCTGTAACTGAGGGATTAGTTCAGGCTGCTGTGCTATACTTCCCAAGGGATGATTTAATTGTGCACTTTGTTTATGTCAGCAAATATTATGCCACCACTATCAATACATATCATACATGTRTATATATATGATCATATRTAYATATGATCAAATGACCATATAATTYGATATCAAATGATAGATATCATTTGTTATAAGGCATAATCTGGTCTGCAAAAAAAAAGCCTTTTTAATATCCAACACACTTTTGATTCAAAACAGCTCTAGCTTATTATACCAGTAACATAAAAGAACATSAAGTTCCTTCTTCCYTCTTTAYTGTTGGGCTTTTTACCATGCTGTGGTAGCACCACATTGTGCTGTTTTTCATGAGAAGATACAGTACCCATGATTAAAGCCCTGTGGTGATAGTACACTGCTAGTTTTAGGCACAAGTCAGATATACAATAATTGTTATTTATGTTTGTGTTTATGTGAATGAATAAAACAGATATACATATAAAATCTCATGGCTTTATTTAAGAACAGTGATTTCATGCAGAAGTAATGAACATTGCATTTCAATATGTGATGCTTGTATGATAGACAAAGGTTGGTAACAAAACGCTGTTCCTTTGAATTTTTCTCTTCAATGTGCATAGGAATGGCACTGTGAATTTTTGCATTATACAATGCCAGAAGATCATTGTTTTAYTATAGGACTACAAATGTTATCAGTTCTTCAAGCAAATATAAAACATATTACTGCCATTTTAAAGTGCATAATATTTGTTTTATGCACRAATAGAAAAGTAGTTATCAGTAAAATCTATGTAATTTTGTTATTTCTGCTTCTGTTTTCAAATAGATGGTTTATTGATTAGTCAGTTTGCTCATAGGCAAGAATTTCCATGAAAATGTCTAAGAATTAGGGTAAGCAGACCTAGATAATGCACCATTTAGTTCATGGTGTTGTAAGATATTTATCTATATGCTATGGTTATGATATTACAGGCTGTAAGACAAATTTCAAGATGAATGTCTCAACAAGCTGATTTGGGTACCGACAGTAGCATCTCAAGCAGCAAAGATCTGCTTCAGATTTCTTTAGATACAACTTTGATATCAGGTTTTCTCAGGGTAAAATACACTATGTGCCTATTTTATGGGTAGATTTTGCTACCTAARCTCATCTGGGGATCAATTTTTCAATGTAGTTTCATTAAGTGATCAGCTTCCCATTTACTCTGAGCTGGAAGGTGCCTGCACAAATCCTTCTGTGTAGGTACTAAACTGCTTTTGAAACTGGTCAGCATGAGACACYAAAATGCCTTGACCATTTTGTGCTTTAATACTCATTTTCAGATTAAATTTCTTCATTAATTATACTCACAATTATTTTTCAAAAGCTGTAGACTTTTTTGGTGAAAGGACAACCCTTACATAATTTCTCATGAAGGTCAGCATAGAAAAGCATTTTTTATGTAGGACTSATTGGTGCAAAAGTCACTGAATGAGGTAAGAAAACCTTCAGGCACCACCACTGGTTGGGATAACTTTCTCACTGATTTTTTTTTTGAGTCATTTTTCTGTACTTAATTTACCCTCTTTTGCTGGAAACCTTAAAGTAATCACAGCTCAAGGCTAGCTGCCAAATAGATTGAAAATGGAGCTTATATCACCGTACCTTTTCTGTAGACTGATTGCTCTTCTGCYATTCCACCTCTATATTAAATAGTCCAGAATAGCTGCTAAAGTTCTAGTGTCTATTATACACACTGCTCTCCTAGATAGCCTCTGTGTAAGCCCAATCTTTTTTTTTATTAAAGACATCTTATTAAAGACATCTTCTTCTTTACAGAGCAATACTGAATCACTCTCTATGACAAACTTCATAAAACAAGATGCAAGTTTTTACATGGTTCAATTGAGTCTTACTTGTTCTCAATACTTSCAAAGCTGTATACAGAGACTTATTACACTGAATAAYATTTCTTTGGCAGYCCCCAATAGATACAGYGYGGGTTTACTTGCTCCTGCACCACTATAGCATYGAATATTTTCATTTAACCCTCTAGAGTGAAGCATGAGTGACAAGACTTGACTGCAGGTTCTCCTTTTTGTTGGATTTTTAATAATTTCAAGTCTGTCACTACTCAGTGAGGCTGGATTTTCACAGATGTCAATTAGTCWTCCTGAAACACTAAAATTTCACCTCTAGGAGCTTAATCTTCTAGCTAAAAGTCCATACAGAATGGTACAGATTGTACAGAATCCTACTGGASAAATTCTAACACTTCTTAATGTAACAAAAGGGGAGGTAGTTATAGAGATATAGCTTTTTTTTGCCAATACCTCCAGAGAAAATGTATAGGTCCTAAAGCTGGAAAATTAAAATTAAAAAGTGTTATTATACAGAAAAGTATATAGGAGTGCAGATGTCTGTATCTGTATACATATGAATATTTTTATAAGAATAATTTTAATCATTTCACAAGTAGCAGGTAGACATGCAGAAGTATGAAAATTAGTAGAAAGATAATCAAGTGTTTCCCTATTTGAAGGTAGTACCCAGATTAGTATCCAAACTTCAGTTTTCTCTCAGTACTGAACATCGAATTGTTTAAATGTGAACAAAAATAAATTACTGCTATTTCAGCAGTTCCATGATCCAGGAAGACTCAACTGCCAAGAAGTATCCTTAATTTTCAGATCAGCAGCTATGTTTRCATGGCCTAGAGGAGCCACAATGAAATAAGGCTCAGCCCTCCTGCTGCCAGTGGACAAGGTGGTTCATTGCCAGTGTACACRTAGCCATGCCCGCTGTAGTTCTGCCAGTTTTGGTATCTGGAGCCCTGTGACTCTTCTGCCCGACATGCAATAAACATTCTCAGG
The DNA here is from genome assembly GCA_902810485.1 of Alauda arvensis. NCBI lineage: Eukaryota > Metazoa > Chordata > Aves > Passeriformes > Alaudidae > Alauda > Alauda arvensis. The sequence continues at coordinate 1,151,121 of CADDXX010000268.1, read as the reverse complement.
AAAAAGACAGGAAAGGGAGCATTCAGATCAGCAAGTACTCAGATGCATCAATTCTTACTCTTTCTTTGCTGCATGTCTTGCAAACATTGTCCTTATGCCTRCTCCTACACACACTCCCAACTTCTGTCATGTGCCAGCTGTGCTTTGGTCATCCAGACAGAAATCTGACAGCAGACTGAGGAATGCTGTGGGGACAGTTCCTATCTTCAACCAYCTCAACCATGACTAGGATTCTGCTGTTGCTGGTTGGAGCTATTGTCTTCACAAGTACAGCTTGAGAAAATCTGGTTTGTGCTCTCGTTCAAGAGGCTGGGGAGACAAAGGTACACAGTATCACAGGAGTGATATGCCCAGGTCTGGCTGCATATTGATGCCTACTGGAGCCTTTCCAGATGAGAGATGACTCTTCCTAATACACAATCACTTTCTGGGCTCTTGATGGGTACAGATTTCAGCTATGAAATCTATACATGAAATCATCAGGGAAGCAAGCAGTGCTCTGCTGCTGCAGCCATAGCAAGCTGTAGGTGTTGATGAATCACTAATGATGACTCAGGTAGCACAGCCCATTTTCAGTTCTGTCAAAAGTGAATGAKTCTAAGCAACATTTGTCTCCTAGGTGTGGTCCAACGGTCTGGGAAGGGCAGAAAATTTGCCACTCTCTCAAGTTAGCCTTGGATCCTGCTCCTATGGCTGCTATGCTGAACCACTGACTGGAAGAGGCTTGTAAGGTAGCTTCCTACTCCAGCAGCCAAGGCAGAAACTCAAAACAAGAGCAGCTGAAGTATAGAATTCATGTCTGTCATCCTTCTGGCAGGAGTGTAGGCCAAGAGTCAGGTGTACAAGTTTGTCTGAGGCAATGAAGTTCATGTAGGAAGACTACAGACTTTGTATGTGTGTGCACTTTATGCATGGGAAGCTGAAGATAATCTATCTCCTCTTTATCAGTTACTTCCTGATGCCTTTTGCTGATACTATTTCAGATCAGTTTTTTAAAAATTCTGTTTCAGGGTAGTAATGGGCTAGCTTTGTCCACAGTTAGAAACCCTAGTAGAATCTTAGACTGAGGGGGAACTACTTAAGATGAAAAATATCAGAAAATGGTTGCCTTCAAAAACATCTTCTCAGGACAGCTAAGCTGATGATGTCTATCACATTTAGTCAAGAACACAAGCAATATAAGATTTGCTTAATGCCTCCTGCCCAGTACAGAAAACACACAATTTTATAGTTTTTACTTTCTTAAACCATCTACTCTGTCCCTACATAAYTCTGATCAGTAAAAATTGCCAAACATGCTTTGATATTAAGAATAGTTCATCTTGGATTGTTACTTAGTTTTACTGTTTCTCAAGGGATCAATAGGCATCAAYTGATTATTCCTAAGAGTAGAATAATTAAGGTCTTTGAGATGGAATAACTGTGAAAACACATTTTTGCTAAGATAGCATGAACATGCCAAATATCTTAGAAATATGTTTGGAAGGGCAAAAAAACAATTCTTTCAGCAGGCAAACATTGGCAATATGAGCATTAACTCCTGAACATGGCCTTTCTGCACCTTCTTAGCTGCTGCTGGAAGGAAAATCAGATGAATAGTTTGATTTGATAATGATGAACACTGAGTGCATATAACATCGTAATCTCGAGGAAGAAAATTAWGTCCCTTTTTTRCCCTTGTAAACGTATAGAGCAGAGACATAAGTTCAGTTCATCTAATTTTAAAGGAGAGAGTAGGATGCAAACACAATGGGCTCCTGTTATTCAAACAGTTCCCCACATCTAACGTACACTTAAATTTTTCTTTTTTTTTGTAGTGCCAAATGTATCCTGAAAGCATATTTCAAAAGCATGTATTCTTTGCAGTTTTTCCAAGTGGAAGATGTTCTTTTAATAGGGTCTGGAGTAAAGTAGCATCATTTTTGTAAAATATATAAGAAGCCTTCTTAAGTTCAAGTGGCCGCAGAACTTTTCTGAATATATGTTTATGTTTGCTGTAACCCCTCTAGGAAATGTRATTTATCTTGTTATGACTTATGCTATACTTTACTTTAATATGCTGTTAATGCTGGTGCTAACCATTACATATTCTGTTTAAAATGATGACTATTATGTTTCAATCAAAATGAAGATTACTCACCAGAAAGAGTAACCAGTTAATTCAACTTTATTTTAAATAGTATTCAATTATGTTGTAATCAAATTGGTTCTGRTAAACCTAGAAAAGCACGTTATTTTACCCCTAATTTTATAACCCCAATTGTCTGTTTATATTARAGTGAATGATGGATCTAGAGTCTAATTATAGTAAGTTTCATAAGACARCATACACATGCTGCTCATACAGAGAGAGTATTGAGAGGCAAATCTGTTCTGCAGATACCATAAATCATAAGAGAAATGTTTTCTTGTTAATTGTTTAATGCAGTAAACTCTTTTCTTCCTAATAGCAGTAATCCCAAAGTAAAAAAAAAAAAAAAGGGAGAAAACAAAACCTGAAAAATTACTCTGAAAAATATCCAAGAAAAAATTCCAGTACAATGCCTTTGCCTGACTCAGAAAAAAAAAAAAAAAGGGAAAAAAAGGGAAAGAGGAAGAGGAAAAGGAAGAGGAAGAGGAGGAGGGGGGGAAGGGGGAAGGGGGAAGGGAAAAAGAAAGGGCAATCAGACATAATGTACTAACATTTTGGACAGCTTCCCCTTTGCTTTAATTTCTAAAAATTTATCCTACAAAGTGACATCCAAGTCTTGTTATCTCAACCCTAGAAATGTGACTTTCATCTTACCTAGGTGTACATTCCTTGCAAAGGAATATCCCTTAGATGTAACATTACATGATCTGAACAGATATTTCCTAATTGAATTGTTCAGGTTGAAACAATTACTTCTTTATATATTAGGAAAAATCTTCACCATACACATGGGATTGTAATAAGAAAAAAATAAGACATTACTATCAGTCAAACTTACATAATTAATACAGGAAAACCATAAAAGGAAGTGGTACAAAAACTTCTTAGTATCTATATATTTTTTCTAGTATTGTATATAAGGACTTTTCAGTGCAGGAGAAACAAATGCACCAGTAATAGGTCCTGGTAAGTAATAGMAGCTATCCCATTTAAACACTTTTAATCTTGGAAGTTATTCAAATCATAAGATATATTTAGAATTAGATACACAGACTACAGAAACTAGAGGTGCCATATGCTGCAGGTTTATCAATCTCATTTGCATTTGTGTCACGGTAAGAGCAAAGGACATGAAAAGTTATATTTACGTGTACAAGGATTAAGTATTTTCTATGGAATTATTATATTTTTTTCCTACATTGTGAAAACAAATCCCAAAWTAGAATTTAAAAGGACAAATACAGGACTAAAAATGGAGGCAATATTTTMTATATATATATTTATATATTTGTTCTAAAAGCACAGCAATAGACTAAACTGGTTTGGGTTAGGGTTTTTGGTTTTTCGGTTTTGGTTTTGTTTGTTTATTTGTTTTTTAATTAATATAGAAAACAAAGAATAAAGCTTTGTAATGATGAGAGACTCTTTTAAGCCACTGTGCCACAGGCAGGAAATGAGATATTGTTGGCAACAACAAAAATGAGAGCCAAAGATAAAGGGAAACATTAATTATCCAATTAGAAAGGAACACAGACAAAATGTCTTACAGAAGTTAGAGAATATAATGGGGAGAATGTGAAATGGGACAGTTGTTTAGGAAACAACTGTCTCCAGCCTCAATTGCAACTSACAGAAGATGGCTGAGGATTAGAAGGTGTAAACTACTAGTGATGGTCACAGGAGGTTTAGGCTCAAAAGTATTAAAAAAAAGAAAGGAAGAAAGGCTCTGAAAYAAGTTAATTTTGAGGGTTTTTTAAGGGTTTCCATCCATTTTGGGATCAGATGAATGGCATAACAAGATTTAACGTACCATCAAAAATACCTTACTAAATAAGTCACAATTATTGAGAATAAATGGAAATGCTTAGAAATAGAGAAACAGCATAAAATATTATGGTAAAAGTATTCRTACTATTAGCTGGTCCAGAGTGAAGCAAATGAATAAAAACTTGAGCACTTAATAAAATAACCATAGWATCTGAATTAAAGTCATTACCTTTGAGATCTTGCAGAAAAGAGAGGTCTCAGGGSACTGAAGAGGGGCAAGCCATTGCATTCCACTAGGAAAGGGAAGACTTGAGAAACCACTGACCAGTCACAGTACTTTCAGTATGTGCAAAGATACTGGGAGAAGTTATTAAACAGCCAATTTATAACCACTCTACAGGAAAATAAAAAGGTGATGAAAAACAGCCAACACAGCTCTCTCAAGAGTAAATCATGTCAAAACAATCTAATTCCCTCCTTTGACACAGTAACTTTCAGTATAATGGATAAGAAGGAAGTAGGAGATGAGATCTCTTTACTTTAATAAAGCTTTTTACACAGTGCCGCATGAGACCTAGTAGGGAAGACAGAAAAATACAGCCCTGTAGGCCCAGCCTGAACAAAAGATTTAAACAATATTGAGGACGTGTAATACATGCTAACATAAAGGATTAAATTACTGCACAACACAGTATAAAAGCAAAAATTAGGTCTTGGCCTTCCTGAGCTCAACCACTAAACCATTTTCTGTTTATGTCCTCTGATTTCAGTGAAAGTGTTTGTTTATTGCAGTTTTTGAACTTAGGCTGAACTGAATCTGTGGTTAGAAAATGCATTTTACCTGTTATTACAAGGAGGCTGAGATTAATTTTTTGAAATATCCAAAAAACSAAAACAAATCAAACCCCTAGATTTTTTTGTATTAATTGTTAAATGAAATGACTCATTTATAACCTCAGCCAAGATTAGCTACAGAATCTATCCAGGATAAGGTAAAATCCAGTCTGAACTTTCTGTGTCACTATGGGATCATAAAAGTCACAATTTGGAGGGCCCAATCTGATGTGGTAACAGGTAATTGTGATCATCCCAGTGGCCAACCATCAATGTAACTTCAGAATGATAATCCAAAGGGGAAGATTCCTCCACTGACACATGTAATACACAGATCCTTCTGAATATTGAAAAACTAGAACACAGGCTCCCACCAGCCTGTTTCATGTCACATGRCTTTAAAGGTTTCATAATTATTTTATGGCAGGAGAATAATGTAAACAGTGATCTAGCAACATTCATCTGGGTTATAGTGTAAATTATTATTATGGTAACTAATAATAACAATTTTGATCAACAATCATATGGGGCAGAACTTAACAAGCCATAGCCTATTCCAAAAAACAGGCCAACAAATGTACCTGATAAGTTGATAGTTACAGTTACTTAAGCCAAATATAATTAATTTAACAAGAAGACAGCAAAGACTAGTGTTCTTCTGAACAGTGTAATAACCAGAGTTTAGTGTCATGAATGGAAGACAGTCAGCCAGAAGAAAGAGGAAGAAAACAGAATCAGAACATGTGAAGAGTTACAAATATCAGACAGGGTAGAATGTGATATTCTATCCTTATCAATGAAATTCTGAAACCTAAAACTTCACATGAGACACTGGTTTTCCTGAYATTTAACCAAATTGCAGTTCTGCCAAACCCCCTGACATTTTTGGTTTTTGTAATTATGTATTATGTTGTATATTGGTTTTCTACTTTGAAATACAGTTATGCTCTTAATACAAAGCCTGAGTGTTCAAAAGGGAAATAACCTCATTAAAATTTCGTTAGGAAAAGAGAAATCTTAACCATWCATACAGTATGTAGGCCTATTTGTACATATACATATATATAATCTACCTGAACAAGCTGGATGCAGGACTTGAAGGGATAGTAAGTTTGCATATGATAAAAAATTGGGAGGAGCTGCTGACTGCCTCCAAGGCAGGGAGGCTCTGCAGAGACACCTCAATAAATTAGAGACAAGGGCAGTCCCCAACCATATGAGGTCTAACAAGGGAAAGTGCCAGATTCTGCACCTGGGATGCAATAACACTGGGTGTACAGATAGACTGGGGTGATGTATTAATCCACGTGGCCAGAGTGGACTAAGCCACRCGGAGATTATACATCAATTCTCTGCGGGGCCTGCCCTCCAGAGAAGGCTTAATAAAGCGAGACCACTTCCTTGAGGTGCCGTGTAACAGAAAAAGAATTTAATAAAAGGAGAAAATAATAAACAATACAATAAAAATAAGAATAAGCCATAACAGGTGCGGACATGTAGCACCATGTAAAGCATCCCCGAAAAAGCCTCGAAAAGCTTTGTGCAGTGGTTTAAATGGTTAATGATGGAGGCAGTGCCCTTGGCACACTGCCCAATAGGAACAGTTACCTTGTGACAGACAGGGACAGAGACCCATCCATGTCTCTGCTCTGGCCCTGAGCCAATCATAGCTTAGAGTGTAGAGAACTTTCCAGGGCTGTTTTCCTTTTAAGCCTAATGGTAAAATTAAACATGTTTTCTCTATAAATAAAATATTTGCCTGGTCCAAAACTGCATTACTACACTGGGGAATGAGAARCTGGAAAGCAGTGCCATGGAAAGAGGCCTGGGTGTCCTGGTTGATGGCAAGTTGAACCTGAGCCAGCAGTGCCCTGGCAGCCCTGTCCTGGGGTACATCAGGCACAGCATCACCAGCTGGGCAAGRGAGGGGATTGTCCTGCTGTGCTCTGAGCTGAGGCAGCCTCACCTTGAGTGCTGGGGGGGGGGCAGCTTTGGGTGCCATGATATAAAAAAGAGATTAATTAAGCTCTTAAGAGAGTGTCCAAAGGAGGTCCATGGAGCTGGTGAAGGGCCTGGAGGGGAAGCTGTATGAGGAGCTGCTGAGGTTGCTTGGTCTGTTCAGCTTGGAGAAAAGGAGACTGAGRGGAGACCTCATTGCTGTCTACAATTTTCTTATGAGGGGAAGAGGAGGGGCAGGCTCTGATCTTTTTTCTTTGCGGTGACCAGTGACAGGACCCAAGGGAACAGCCTGAAGTTCTGTCAGGGGAGGTTTAGGTTGGATTTTAGAAAAATGATTCTTCACCTAGAGGGTGGTTGGACAGGGAAGAGGGTCCCTGGGGAAGTGGTCACAGCACTAATCCTGGTAGAGTTCAAGACTCACTCATTTAAAGAGCAACMTCAGGCACCTGGTGTGATTCTTGTGCAGGGCCAGKAGTCAGACTTCAATAATCCTAGTGATTATCAAGTCAACTTCCAACTTAGAATATTCTGTTATGCTGAGATGCTGTGATATGTGTATGTACACATGCATATACAAATGTTATATATATGTATATGTACACAGACTTCTGCACATACATGCATGTACAGACCTTGCCATCCTAAGTTTTAGGCTAACTTGAGTAACTTGGGTTACCAAAGAAAGGACAGCACTGGTGTCAAGTCTTATTAAAAAAAAAAAAAACAGTACTGTGGTTCAAGCACTGTTTTTATAAGCACTTATTTTGAAGTTAAATTCTGTAGATAACCTTTTGTTAGAAGATGTACTTTACTGGTTGTTATAGCTTATAGAAGTTCACAAGGTATAAAGAAAAGTAATGGAGCAGGTGAAGAAGGGAAATGTCAGATGGTATCAGTTAATCACATACGTAAATAAACCAGTGAAAGACATGAAAAAAGGCATAGTACAAGAGCTATGCCTTCACAAGCACTGAGGAAAAAACAGAGTACAACCTCTCATAATGTCCAGTCCCTTGAAGAAAGCAAAGCCACTCGACACCTATCTGTGCTATAAAATCATGCTGCTCTCCAGTATTTTTCAGTGCACTAAAAGAAGTTCAACAGCCTAGATAAAAACCACTACAAGATGAGTGCCCAACAGGTCTTATTTGGCTAACAGATATTTGAAATTCACTCAGGCTGTATGAATGTATGATGTGAGATCCTTGCAAAGGCTTGRGATGGACTCAGTTCAAATCAATGTTTTCATGAATGATTCAGTCAACAGAGTGCAAAATGCTCTTTGACATTTTGCAGATACCACATAAATCAGAAGAGTAAACACTTTCAAAGACAGATCTGAATCAGACTTGTCAAAATCACTCTTGACTCCAATTCAGTAAGATCAAGTTCACAAAAAAGAAAAACAATATAATATAAAGCAGGAGGTAAAATAAAATTGAGAGACACAAAAATAAAAAATAGCTGTCTATAGATTTAAAGGACTGTAAATCACATCAGTGATTCAATATTATAATAAAGGAAAGAAAAATAAAAAGGCAAATATAAAGCTGAGTTACAGAATGTATTCCACCTTATAAGTAATGAAATTATTCACCTCTTGTCAGTTTTGTTAACATCACATTCTCTTTAGTATATAGTACTACCTATTATGAAAAACACATGAAAAATAGCAAACAGCATAGGAGAATGACAAAATAGGAAATGCTGTGAGATACAAAAGGTAACTGGCTTTGTTTGTTTTTCTTAAAAAAAAAAAAAATAGAAGAAATAGGGTATACATATCTTCCAAAATGTTTAGATGATTATGGCGAAACTGCTCTGAGTCAATTAGAACTTTGAAGTATAGCTGTCTAGCTTTTTTTTCCCTTAGTCCAATTACTCTATAGTGAGCCAACAGTGAAGAGAATGYCCTCCATTGACTTCTAGAAAGAAATAGCTCTGACTGGTCCTCAGCTTATCGCAAGAATATAAAGAATTTTGCAGACTGTGCAACAAGAAAGACAGAAGTATTARGAAGCTGATAGTGAAGGGACAGGCACCAGAACTGACTTGGATGGTAAAACTTTAAACACATGGAGGCAGTATATTGTTTCAGTCTTCTTCAGTTCTACATGTCTGTGGTTTTGAAAGACTAGAACTAAGTAAGAGACCTGCTTTTTATCATAATTTCATATTATTCAAAACACCCAGAAGAGTACAATTGACAGATTTCTATCACATAAACTAAGATTTTTTGAGGCAACAATTCTGTGTTCAAGATACTGTTAAGAGCCTGATAACAAGGGAAAGTCTTCAAAAACTGCTTTGTCATTATGTATGCTTATCATAATCACTCTTTAACACCTGAAAACAGTGAGATGGACTGTGCATAGCCCACCTTGAAGCCCATAAAAATGAAGGAGAAACTGGTGGAAAATGTGAAGGAAAAGGGGAGGGGCAGAATCCCTGACTTTCGCCTTCCCCCCATGTCCCACTGTGCCTGGWGTGAAACACCCTGAGGCCCCCAGGAGATGATGTCACCCTCTTGGAGAGAACCCCCARTGCTGGAGGTTGAGTTGTGGTACCCGCACCCTGCTCCTGCTCCTGCATCCCACAGGTAGAGCACCACAAGTGCGCCGAGGTTGGGCTGCAGCCTTCGGGCTCTGCACCTGCATCCCAGAGGATGGGCTGCTGCATCATAGCCAAACTGCTCCCCAGAYTGGAGGAGGCAGGTGAGACCCTTCAAACTGAAAAAAAAGAAAAGGGCAAAAACTGCTTCTCTCCCCACTACTCTGAAACAAAGGTAGCACAGAGCYGTGGTGACCTTTCCTATGCTTTTAAAGTAAACAGTTTTTTCTAATTTTTCTCTACTTCTCTCTTTCTTTCTCTTTGCCTTGTTTACTATTAAATAAAAATACATAAAATTTTTGGCATCAACATTTAATCTCATTTGGGTTTTCTCTCTTTTTTGGGGGAGAATATTTAGACTCTTCAAAAGTCTTTTCATTTTTTTCACAAAGAGTTAGTTCACTTTACTATTCTGTGATTAAACCACTTTGTAACAGATGCCATGTACTTAAAATGTGTCCTAAATACTTCCTGTGTAGAACAAACTTGTGTCAATAGGTTTAAGTAAAAAAGACCATGATTCTCTTCATGCATTATCATTTTGCATACATTTGTGCTTGTCTGAAARACTGTGCATAGGGCAAATATATTCWTCAGAGACCTGCAAATTCTGGTATGAGGAAAGTTTGAAAAGGAATTCATAAGCTTTTTAAGTACCAGAAGACATAACAGAGCAACAAATTGGCATGTATTTAGAACCAGGACATGGCTGACCACAATAAGCTGGTGAGCACGGACGCAGGTATGTTTGCAACAAGACTGCAGTACAGATGACTTTTCAGTAGAAGATCTACACTGTTACAGAAGATGGATGAAAATCTTGTAAGTGTGATTCCTCATCTTGTCATTTCAACCAAAAAGACTTTAATCACGAGGAATGGAAAATTAGGCAACAGACAAAAACCTTGCCCTAAGATTTATAGGGAGTGAAGTGGGGGATAGAAGGCCTTGGGGATGAAATATCAGACCATACAAAGTGTTGGCTCATAAGAAATTGATAATATTTTAGCCCAAAATCAGTTCATTGTCACCAGTCAAGAAGAAACTAAGAGATGACTCAGTAGCTGGCAAACTTACCTACTGAATCACCACAAGTAATGGTAACCTAACTGATTGAATATATACCTCTTGATACCTGTATAAAAGAATTAATAAGTAGAACACACGAGGGAATGGGTGGGAATGACTGAAAATATTTTTCTTTAAAATACCTRTTCCAAAAGTTCTTGCTTTGAGTTTTGTTACATTTAATTCTTGAACAACTTCTGGAACTCTAATTCAGGATAAAGTAAGAATGAACCACAGAATCACAGAATAATATCCTGCATTGGAAGGGCCTCTCTAGTTCCAAACCTCCTGAGCTGCATGCAGCACTTGAGGTGGGRTCTCMCCAGAGCAGAGGGGCAGAATCTCCTCCCTTKCCCTGCTGGTCATGCGGCTTTGGATGCAGCCCAGGACAAGTYTGGTTTCTGAGCTGCAAGTGCACRTTGSTGGGTCATGTCCAGCCTCTCATCCACCAGCAYCCCCAAGTCCTTCTTGGCAGGACTGTTCTCGACCTGTTCATCCCCAGCCCATGTTGCTTTTGGGARTTGTCTTGACTCAGGTGCAGCACCTTGCACTTAAACTTGTTAAGTTTTATGAGGTATCCATGGGCACACTTCTCAAGCTCACTCAGGTCCCTCTGGATAGCAGGAATGTCAACCACACCACTCAGCTTGGTGTCATCTGCAAATTTGCTGAGAGTGCACTTGATCCCTTTTCTGTGTCATTGAAGATATTAATCAATACTGGTCCTAACACAGATTCYTAAGGAGTACCACGTGTCACAGGTCTCCCTCTGGAGATAGAGCCATTGACCACTACCTTCTRAATGTAAACACCCAACCAAGCCCTTTTCCACCAAACAGTCCACCCATCAAATCCATCTCTCAATTTAYAGAGAAGGATGTTGTGGGGACCATGCAAAGTTCTTACAGAAATCTAGACAGATGATATCTCCATCATAGTAGACCACTAAGTTGGTCCRTCCAGACTTGCCCTTGGTGAAGCTATGCTGGCTGTCTGAAATCACYCCCCTGTCCTCCATGTGTCTTAGGATAGTATCTGTTCCATTGTCTTTCTAGGCACAGAAGGGAAACTGACTGGTTGGTAGTCACCTCCCTTCTGCCCTTTCTAAAGATGGGTGCAATGTTTYCCCTTTTCCAGTYAYCTGRGACTTTACCTGACTGCCATGACTTTTCAGAAAGCATGGACAGTGGCTTGACATGTACTTGAACACCAGCCAGTTCCTTCAGGACTCTGGGATGCACCTCATTTAGGTCCCACAGGGCTATGTACAATCAGATTCTCCAGTGATCATGAACCTGATATTCACTTACAGTGGGAAGCATTCTGCTCCCCATTTTTGTCTCATGTCCACTCACTCAAGAGATATGGAAAGACAGACTTCCATTGAAGACTGAAGCAAAAAAATTTGTTGAGTATCTCAGCCTTTTTAGCTGTACCAGCTTGGCAGCCTTGTTAATTGTGAGGGTACACCTTCTCTGACCTTCCTGCTGCCACTTCAACTAGAAAACATAGTTTTTTGGAGATTATAATTTTCCTCCCTAAGTTTAAGTYATCCAAYTTGYRAAATTAAATTATTTCACTAAAATGAACTTTGGAATATTATCATCTCCTTCAACACAAGTGTCAAGTTTAAAGYRCAKCCTCTTTGAAGATTATAGAAGMTGGGTAGTTGTAAAAGTAAAGTCCTTTMTKGCATCTTTAGAATCAGTCTCAGGAAGGCACTGGTGTTACAATCTGTGCTATTGTGCCTCTAACACAGAGTCTCCAAGTCCCAAGCAGAAGCAGCAGCCACARYKCTCTTAATCTRTGTTCYATRAGCATTTTATCAGTAGCAGTTGCAGTAGWAGCAGCAACAGCAGCATTGGTATTTTCCATGAGTCTCCCTAGCATTCTCTAAGCAGTGCATTTTATTCTATTTTTGGMCAATCWGGCTAAAATAYRAATTTTGTACAATAGTGCTAAACCTATCCTAAGATAAGATTGATGTGCAAAAGTAATCGYAATTCTWACACAAATTCYACACATATAACTCTGTCTCTTCTATCTAGGAATGTTTAGCAAGGCTACATTATTTTGGTTATATCTAGAACTTAACTATCTTTGCAAAAGGTAAAGCTGCTGAACTTTAAACYAGGCTTTGGGCCCTTTTCTTATGGACTATTTCAGTCTCTTATTTGCTAAGGCACTTAAAAATTCCTCTACTTATTTAAAACTAAACTTGAATATCTACCTCATGTCTGTGTGGATTTATGTACTTTTGTTTCTTTGGAGGTTTTAATTCAGTCATCACATCTCTGAGGACTCCTGGGCWTGTGTGGATTGGGCCTAGAAGGATTTTGCATCCCAACAAGAAGGATTTTAATTTCCTTTAAATAAGCCAGTAATTTTAATTGCTCTCTCTCTTATTTTTTTTTCCTTCCCATAATTACTGTCTTTACAATGTATAATATACCATAGGTGCTATGCATAAAGTCCATGTCAGAAATCATGTCCTCTCTAAATCTCATAATTGCCCACAGGAATTTGAAAGAAAAATTTGCTTTTGCAAACAATGCTTAGGTAATTTTATACCATGTATAGCTGGCCCTTCATATTCAGTGAGTTCCCTAACTTTGGCTTACCAATCAGTAAGTCTGCCTTGGCAAATATATTTTTGCCCTTCAAAATTTTGACTGAGAAGAGCCAATAATAGCTCTGTATCTAAAAACTCATTACAAATTAATTTGGAGTACYGAAGTTTTCTCTTGAATCTGGTCTTAGCATTCTGCATAGTGTGATGAATACTGATCTTCAATGGGTAGCCTAGACAGAATTTTTTTCTGTGTGTGGTAATATTTCTCTCGGACAATGAGGTGAGATGATTAAAATGAGTCTTAGTGGCWAAGAGGAGCATGAAATGCAAGACTATTAAGTCAGTACTGCCATTTTGCTTGCAGGCCATGCCCCTRAGTCAATTGGAATATGTGTGAAATAAAGCCATTAAACACAAATTATATTCRGTGTAGTAAAGCTGTGGAAATATGTGTGGCTCCAAGCTTTGCCTTTAGCATTTCCTAAAATARGCTTTGCTAAATAACATTGAAAATTACTGTGCTATTCTTTTGGTTCCAGTTTGAGTTGGGTAAAATCAAGTCCTTTTCCACATTCCTTCTGATGGCACRCAATCTACTGCCTGCCTGAAACTCTTACCTGCATTTACTCAGTATTTGCATTTTATTTCAAAAGCCCCATGACTTTATATCGGTCCAGACATACACATCTCTTTCTGTAACACTTTAACAGGCAACAGCCTCCTAGTTGTGTTGTTAGCGGGCATAGTTGTGTATGTACTTCATTTTGCTTAGGATCTGTAGTGAATTTCAGCCACTTTAACGTCTTAATTCCCATGGGAGGAGATACATTATCTTTTTTAAAACAGGGATAAAAGTGCCATAAGATAGGGCTGCAAAATTCTTTATAAGATGTAGTAAAATTTTTAGTAAATTGTTTCTTAGTAAAAGCATTGAGATTTTTAGTAAATGAAAAGAGAAATTGCAAAGCATGAAAGAAAAGGCAATTTTAAAATCCTATAAAGCTAAAAGCAATTTTTAACTCTACACAAATTCTTTAAGGAGATATAAAAAATCTTAATGTCACTTGTTTTCCTAAAATGCAAAGACTTTTATACATATAAAAATGAAGAATATTGAGAATTTTATTAATGTTGTTAAGGAGGTATTTTCAAAAATGTCACTTAACTAAGACAAATATGGTTGTCTTTATATAAATAACTAGTGTTATATATAAGTCAGAGTTCTTTAAATCTGACAGAAACACCAAATTCTCTTAACTTGCACAATATATTCTTTTTCTATGGAGGCAATTACTCCATTTCAATATTTGTGCTTTGTAAATTTACAATAAAGAAGATATCAGGATTGTTTACAGAGATGAACTATGGTAGTATTTTTATTTGTGCCATTATAGTTGTGTGCCAGCTAAACTTGGATGAGAGAGGTCCAGAAGAGCATCCAGTTACGCAAGAAAGTAGTGATGATGAGACCAGATACTTGAAATCTATCAGCACATCACTTCAGTTATTCAGTACATTTTTTGACAGTTATGTTGATCTCGGCTCCTGGTGAACCACAGCTGAAGCATTTTTTCCT
>CADDXX010000268.1:1104332-1126198 GCA_902810485.1 Alauda arvensis | reverse complement strand
CCTCCCTTCCTTCCTTCCTTTCTCCCTCCCTCCCTCCCAGGGGCCAGCATTCCCCACATATATGTAACTAATATTTAACTGGTTTGTGTATTTAATGCAATGGTTTATAACTAATTTGCTTGGCATATTTTTTTATCACTGCAACTGGAAGATTAAGTAGGTTGATAAAGGAGATTAAATTAAATCAATATTGAAGTTAAATCACATAAATCTCTCTGATTTCAAAAATCTCTATGGATACCATGTTTTCTAGTATTTTATCTTTGCCATTATAGCCATGCCTGTAACTACTCAGAAGTCATTACTAAGCACTGCCCTTTTCTTGAGTCTGCTCCACACATCTTTTACTGCAGAGGAACCTCAGGAATTGCTACTGCAAAGAGCAGCCTTGTGTCCTTGGTAAACTTCAGAGTGGCCAATTATAACCACTAAATTTGCCCAGTTTAGTGCCATGGAATAAAAAACAAAACTTCAAAACTACTGATAGTACCTTTATTTATGGTAAGTATTGTAATTTTGCTCATAATGCTTGACACATTTCTCCCAAAGAAATAAAGAATATCAACAGAGTAAATTTTGCAGCATTTCTTCTTTTAGATGCTCTAGGTTTCTCTCAATATTTTGCCAAGAAAAGTCACAACAAGCTTAACACGAAGGTGACCTCCRACACTCATTACTGCTAAGAGCCTGAGAATACCCTTTAGATGCTGAGGGGTTTTTGAGGTGTAAGCCAAAGTACTGCTTATCCCATTGGGACAATTTACCTCAGATTTAAATTACTTTTCAATTTGGGTTTCTCATGTCATTTTTGCTAGTAGTAACTTTATCTGRCATCTCATTTAAACACAAAACTGGAAGAAAGGAGCTTACAAAATTAAAAATCRCATTGCCCTTTATGCCCTTCCCTATGTATTTTCTTCCTAATTTCTTTTTTCAGGARCCACAGTATTGTTAAACAGGCCTGATTTAGAGCTCACAGTGCAGGTGGAGAAACACTGCAGGGGCTTCAACTTTTAGTGCTTTTTGAGGATAACCAAAGGTAACACCTCTGTGTCAGCATAAGTTAATTGTGCCATCTCTGTGATACTGAATGCAATGCAAAGGGCATGTGTTGGAAAGAAAATAGAACAACTACAAAAAAGTTTGTTCTCAGTACCACATTATGCTTTAGGTTCTTGCCAGATTGTTTGGTATTTACTGAAGAACAGATCATTATTTTCAGAATATTTGAAGTAGATTTAACACATCCTGAGAAATTACCRTGAGAAGATTTAGTTGTCTGAAGTTCATTTGTTAATATCAGATCCAAGTGTAAAAATGGGACACATTTTTCTATAAAACTCCTGCTAGGGTGGCTTAAAATAAGGGGGAAAAAAGAATGTGTATTTGTTTTATTTAAATGATATTTGAAACATATCATCAAATTTGACATGAGTCAGAAAATTAAACCACAGTTTTAATCTTTTCTTCTAATATGATTATGCTATTGTAAATACTGGTAGGTGCTTTTCTCAGGATTTGGCAAAAAACATATGTTGGYTTAAGTCTCTGTGGCAGAAAAAACCCCAAACATTGTAAAGGGGAAAAATCAATAAATTAAAATTCTTAGACATATTTTATTTCAAAGTTAATACTATTTTTTTCAATTAAAAAAAAAAAAAAAGAGATAACTTCAAGTAGCTTTTCAAAGAAGATGTCCAGTCCACTGATATTTAATCACCTTAAAACTGGAATTTTAAAAATTTGTTTTAATTGTATTGATGTAACCTGCCACAAAAGCAGATATTGAGTTTTGTCTCTGCCAGCATACACAATATCACATTTCAGGAGTGCACTGAGAATTCCATATCAATTTTAATTTGCCGTGTCAAGTACTGTCTTCCTGATTTGGGCGTTTTACAGAATYTCCAGCTTAGTAAGGTCCAGTCATTTTGATCCTTGTGCAAATTGATGAGAAGATATCACTACACTTTCAAGTAATACTAATCCCTTAGGGCTYTTCACATTTTCTCACTTTATTGTTCCATAAGTGTTTGAATTTTACTCAGCCTCTCATTTCCCAAGTTTTTATTGATGTTTAGGGCAAATTGTGATGGTAGAAAAAAACAATGCTGCATACAGTCTTAAASCTTTAAATAATCCTTCTTCTGTGCCCATATTAATTAACTAGGAATTATGTCTTGGTGCTGTAGCATGAAAACTGCACAGCCTATGTGACATGGAAGGCTGCAGGTTGCACAAAGTTTGTGCTCTGAATACAGTACYCCAGAAGCTCCAGAGAGATCAGAAGAGCAAAAGAGGTTGTCTCAATAGTGAGATAGATGGTGCTGGGTTACTTGATGTTGGGACCATTGTACAGCACCACTGCCTCCAATGGAAATTAAGAAAACAAGTGAAGAATAAAAAAATGTAAAATAATTAAAATACTARTTATTCCTAAATAATTAAGCATGCTACTTAATCTGTAAATTATTAATATTTTTTGGAAAAAGATAATTTTCAAGTGACTACAGATTGGAAAATAAACCTRTGTTATCCATGAGTTAACGTGAGCATTTGAGTACTTGCAGCTCTTAAGCAAGGCAGAATGCTAGCATAGCCTTTCACTTCTGCCAGCTATTCCCACTGTATACACAACACTGCATACAAAGAAAAGTTCTGCTGATATATATCTAGTGCTTTAAAAAAAAAAATATTTTTGTGTTTTCTTTTAAAATTTGTGACATTAAGAAATACTTGCATTTGATTCTTGTCGTGTACTTCTATAACAAACTATCACTTTGTAATTGGTCTATTTGGAATGATTCCTAATTTATTTGGATGGCGTCAGGAAGGAAATAGTTTAAATTATCTGAAAGCARTATAAATAATACAATCAGCTGTAAAATTGATAATAACCATCATGGTCTATATGTGAAGCAGAATTTCCATGTACCATCRACATATTGGAATCATAAATGCAAACATGTTTTTATTCTACAGAACATCTTATGGTCAATAAATTGCACAAATTCATTCATAAATGGTAAATAAATCAGAAAGTACAGCTTGCTAATCATAACAAATCCAGGAGCCATAAGTACTGACCATATGAAGTAATAAATGTGTAGGTCTATTAACGAAAAGCGGAGCTGGTTGCACACATGTGATCTGCAATAAACATATTGCTCTTGAACACTGGCAAGACAGAGATATTTAGGCTGTGATTTACATACCAAAGAAACAGAGTATGCAATTGGGTTTTAAAATATGCTTTAAAATCTAGAAGCAAAAGAGAGTAACAGCCCAGAATACAAAGGAAGGCAAGGCAAAATAAAACAAAACAACTGTGTGCAATGCACTTTGTCAATAACGGAAATGAATTTGAATTTTACACCATTTTAAAAACTCTGCAGGTTCTTTTGTGACAAGTTATATATTACAGTTGAAATTTTTTGCATTATTATTTTATTTTTTACAATATTAAATCAAGTGGTTCTGACAGCAATGGTGACACCATAATTCTAATTTAGGGCAGGTTAAWGTTTTACCTATACTGCAGAAGAATCAGAGGTCTGAATTAAATTCTTGAGATTTAATAGAAAGGAATAAGAAGTAGTATTTCCTTTTCACATAAACTGGCAACATTCGTCTTCAAATCCAAGCTAAAAACCAAGAACGTGTTAAAAAATAAAGTAGGAAATTAATACAGAGAAGTTYGAAGGCAATCACACTAAATTAAAGCAGAACACTCTATGTGAAGAGTAGGCTAATAATCACCCTTTRTGTTTTAGTGGAACAAATCTGAAATAAAGACATTAAGAAATACGTTCTAATTAAAGGTTGTCTTGACTGGGAAACATTTTTTYACCTGTATATAAATTCAAAGTAGTCACATAGACAAGATGGATGATTGAAGTATTTTGCACATAAATTGATTATCCAATTCAAAATCAATGTATGTGGGAGGTAGGGATAAAAAGGTAGTAATTAAAAYAAAATTTAAGTTATCAGCAAGCCCTTCTTGCTTCATTATTTAAGGTATATGTGATCAGCATACTTTACACTCTAATTTCAAGCGCAAGTTACCTCTTTTTTTTATATATGAAACAATTTGTCATGATAGAAATGCTTGAGCTGGCTCTCAAAATCTCTGAAATGTGGGATCATGAAAAGTTTTCCATTTCATAGCAAAACCAAAGAAGAAAGTTGCAGCTTTACTTTGATTATCTGATTAATTCTATGCTAAGCCGATATAGCCAATGCTGTGTTAATCTGTCCTTGCATCACAAAGCACCCCTAACTATCATTGATCTCACACTGGAAAGTTTTCCTTGCCTCATTATGCATTTTTCTGGTCATRTGATCCACCAATTTCAGGGTTTGACAGGATATAGTCTTGTCATTAAATGTAATTTAATATGAAACACCTTTTTTGCTTTTTGCATTAAAGTGTGATTATTCAGTGCAAACCTTTATTAAGTCCATACTAATAGGCTAAAATCTACAAAGAATTACATTTAAATTGCAATCTCCTTAATGCAGAACTGGATATATTTGTTAATCTYTTAAGCTCTTTGTTAGAGTCAGCATCCGTGTTTATTTCTTAAAGAGAACTCCTGAGAAGTGCTTTGTATTCAATAMCCTGCTTATATAAAATGCAGTTACTGCCAAGTTCTGAGACTTGTATTTAACTTTTCTTAAACTGGCTTCCTCAGTGTGTCTGCCACTTAGTCTTAGCCAGTCTCTTCTGTCAMTCCCAAATATTTCAGAATCATTAACCTAATTTTTCCAAGTTTGATAGAGATGATTGTGTGAAAAAATTAGGTTTTACTAGCTTCATGCAAAATTGAGSCTGAGTGGAGGTAGGATAGCCATACTAGTTTGCTAACTGTAGGGATGGTTAGAAATTTATTTTCTAGTTGTATAGAAAAACCCCTGTAATTTCATCTATATTAATAACTTTGACACTGAGACTTGTCTTATTAAAAATATACTTGTCTGAATTAGAGACACTGATCAGAAAAGAAAGTACTTTTGAAGTATTTAAAACACAAATGTGTAATGGTTGCATTGACCATTTGCTAATTTATTATAGATTTTGCAGAAAAAAACCCCCCAAAATATCCATGGCACTGCACCTCTGTTCATATACAACAGCAAATAAGAAAAAGACTTGAACTTCACAATCTTTCTTCAGGTAAGAAATCTGAGTCCTATAACACTGTGAACTGCATTCATTTTTTCTCTCATATCTAGGGTTCAGATGTCAGCATGCAAAATTGTCCAGTCATTTATGTGTTAATGTAACTCTGATCAATGTTAATTTCTTTTACAGTTCTAGCAATCTGTACTCTTACACTGTAGTTTTGCTGCTGAGGAAAGATGGAGTCAAAGCCCTGCTAGCTGATCCTGGAGGGACYGTGTCTGGAAGGAAAGAAGGAAGATGAATGGGATGCCTTCTATATATGTGTTGTGGAAATATAAACTGAGCAAGACCTGAAGCATGTTATCCCCAATGTGAGCCATGGACAGCTGGCCAGGGCWGTTGGCCACCTGTGTGTGACCTATTTATCTTTTGTGTGATTAGTGAAATTAATGGTGCTRTAACACCTTTCAAAACACTTGGGAGCCTAGGCAGCAAGAACTTGACCTAGATATGCAGGCGAGCAAATACTCTGTGCCTGTTCTTTCTTCTTTCCTTTTTCCTTCTCTGCCTAAGACAGATCAGAAACTGCTCAGCAGTCCTGCCAAATGCAAAATGCATAAAGTTTAGCATAGTAACAACAATTCTTTTCTTTCATGTTCTCTGTATGACTATCTCTGTAACTCTAAGCATTTCTTCAAAGATAAAAATAATTTTTATATATGTCAAAGATTTTTATGAATTTTTTGTCCACTTGGTAGTTCTGGTTTTGATGAATTTCTGTTAAAACATGGATTGTAGTTTCACTTAGTCCTGAATGGTAAGCTCTGTTAATTTAATTTAGCACCAGAGGAGGGTAAAAGTKCTTTCTTTAACCTGTAGGAACTACACAATTTATTTCTTTAAACAACTGAACAGAAATTAAAGAAAATATACGGTTTTGCTTCTCTTCCCTCCAAATAATTTGAATGACACAGCATATCTTCCTCACAGAGATGYCTCTCACTTGTGCAGATTTTCCTGTAATTCAGAAAAGACACAATTGTGCTTTGACATGCTGAGGGCAAACTTTGGATGTCTAAGAACACTTGTGCAGCAAGATACCCTTTGTTTGGTAGATTTTTTATTAGTTCTATGTACATTGCTCAGCAAGATACAATGCAATGAGAAATCACTGCRCTTAAAGGAAAGCAATCTGAAGCCAATTACAGAATAGGACTCTGTTTTCTGATAAGGGGCAAAAAGGAGCATTCTGGGAAAAACAAACCGGTCAGCCTCAATGAGAGCATGGAGCAGATCCTCTTGGAAGCTGTGCCAAGGCATATAGATTACAGGGAGGTGATTAGAGACAGCCATCATGGCTTCACAAAGGGCAAATCAGGCTTCATTAACGTCATGGCCTTTACTAACGCTAATGATGGACTGACTCTGCTCTGGTGGCTAAGGGAAGAGCAGTGAATGTCACCTATTGACTTCTCTATGCCCTTGACATGGGCTCCAACAACAGCCTTGTGAGTAAGTTGACAAGATACAGGTTTGATATATGGACTGTTAGACACATAAGGAATTGGCTRGCTGACCACATCCAAAGAGTTGCAGTCAATGGCTCAATGGAGCTCATTAACAAACAGTGTTTCTCAGGGTCCATATTAGGTACAACACTATCCAATATATTTATGAATGTCATAGACAGTGAGATAGAGTGCAACCTCAGCAAGTTTGGAGGTGACACCAAGCTGAGTGGCACATATGATTTGCTTGAAGGAAGGAGCGCCATCCAGAGGGAACTTGATAGACTTATGTGAACCTCATAACCATCTKGTGATTCTACTATTATAGATCACTCAAGTGTGTAGAGGCTGTGTGTTATGAACAACTGAAAGGACAGTTTCCTTGAAGCAGGACAAAGAGGCCTGACCCAGTTTAAAGAGGTATTCAAGTCCAAAATACAGCAGCAGTGCTGTATGACTTGGTTAAGGCTATTTCCAGTWATGGAGATAAAAAGTTTTTCTCAGGGTATCCACTTAGTGGAGACACTGGGCTCTCTGCTAGATCCAGTGAAATGTATCTTTTTATTAATACACACTATCAGCTAAAAGTGATCAGGTGTGTGAATTGCATGTACTGTAAAAACAAGCAAAACAATGAACTTGCTGCTGAGTCAATAATATCAGAGCAAACAGGAGCTATTGACTCAACAGGGTTATTAGACTGCCAAAAATTGATAGCTTAACTACAGTGCAGAAATATGAAGCAGATGCTACTGAATAAAAAACTGTAAAATTCAATTACTCAAATGCAGACACAGAAGAAAAGTGTAGTCTGTTATGATAYGTAGATTAGTTTTAAATATTTTGACATTTAAACCTAGGTTTTAGTAGAAATTGCAAATACTTAGATACATTTTGTCATACTCTTTATCATGCCATGGAGCAAGCAGTATGTTGTTAGATAATAATAGGACTGTGTCTTTTTTTTTATACTTTTCACTATATTCTGCTTTCATAATAGCYTTTTAATGTTTTTCAGGAAATTAGGTAAAAAATATTGATTTCTAAATCATTATYCTGGATCAGTTAACTCAGTGTGAAAGTAAATCATGCCTATARCATTGTCTTCATTAACTGTCACAGGAAAAAGCATAATTTTAAAAATGGAACATAAATACACATTTCCTGTAAATGACTGTACAGGGAATTAAATGCCTGTGAGATCCATTATGGTTAGACATTATTCAATATTTTAAATACCTAATTTCCCAGGACCACATTTTTTTCTTTCTTTTTTTTATGGGTTAAGAGGTTGGAGGAGTCTAAACAGTGAGTAAAATTATATATAAGATTTCTGAAGACATAAAGCAGTTATGTTTAAATAAGTTTGCCTCAATTTGATATGTGTAAAATGTTGATATTGTTTTCAAATATTTTATTTCAAAAAACACAAAATGGTTTAAATTGAATTTACATCTATAAACAGCAGAAAAAATTTTTATTGCTCAGATTTCCAACTAATACAATATACTGTGACCTCATTAAAACTGGGATATTTTCAAAATAATATTTTCTGAACACAGAGTAACAGTTTTAAATTTAAATATGGATTTTTTTTTTTCCTACAGAAAACAGAATAGGGAGGTTCTTTGGACAAAGACATAAGATAATTTCCTCCCTTACCTGAAGGAGCTTTGCTGATGTCCATTTCATTACGATCAAAATACACAGAATTTACAGTACAGTAGAACGTACAYACACACAAACACAAACACCGATGGGCTAATTAAAAGATTTATTGTRAAAACTGCCATGGTTTTCTTCCCTTGATTTGAAAGCAAACTGTATAGTTTCCAGTGTTATGATGTGGTATATGATGTCTGATTTCTTAGACATTATCACAGAAGTGGCTTTTAGGTAGTCTTTAACTACATGATTAGAAATCAAAATGATGACTGCTTAGAAACTATATCATGCTCAACATTGCTTTCTCTTGTATAGGAACAACTGCAATGAAATTAATGAACTCAGAGTGATAAGGCAAGARGCACATACCATAATAACAAAATTTATATAGCATCTCATAAAAACCACATTATGCAAACTCAGGATATCAGATGAAATTTAATATCTCAAAGTTTAATTTTGAATACTCTTCTATACAAGGAACCAAATAAATGCAAAACATAATTTGTGAGATAAGGGTTTTAGCACTAGCAGTGAGGAAAACTTTAATTCATTCAGAACATGTTTTACATCATAAATAAAAGTCACTCATACAAGAAAACACTGAGCTGCCAAAYGACTTAAGAGTTTTACTCCATGGTAAAAAATCATATCTAGGGAAATCTATTCTTCAGGTAGCAGAAGAACTAGATCTTTACACCTCCTGCTTAAGTGATGAATATTTGTTGTTTTCAAGACAATTAATCTTTTAAGATTTTATTTTGAAATCAATATTACAGGGAAACTAACAGTGATTTTTTTTTTTCTTTTTTGATACATATAGATAACTATTTCCTACTTACACAGTCAGAAAACTGAGGAAAACTCTCCTTGCTGCAGTGTTGTGAAGAAATCACAGAGCTGAATTGGCATTAAAGAATAATAACACAGTTGAGGCAGCGCTATAAACTGTGGCCTTGCTGTAATAGAGAGTGGAAGGTTTTCTACAGAATCTGTCATCCAGTGTAATGTCGCTTAAAATTACAACAAAAAAGAGAAGAAATAAGGATTTTTTTTTACTACAACTTTATTCCCAGAAAAGGATTGTGAATGAACAATTAATAATTTTAATGAGAGAAAATTTGATTTGCATTGATGTTGCCCATACTGTTAAAAGCAATCTTTACAGATACCTACAGCTTTTAAAAGCCTGTTAACCAGTGTGGTTGGGTGTCACTCTGTCCTAATTATGTGCTCTTCTGGAAACATGGAGGGCATCAAATCACAGAATGCTTTGCATTACTTCAAAGGACAACAAATTATATAAATATTTAGTATTGCAAATATCCTGCATGTACACAAAGCTAAGGACAATGTCAGTGTTTATGTATATGGTAGATTAGAACTGGCAAATCTCAGCATGAGATCAAAATACTATCAATAATATACTATTGATGTTTTACTGTCTCAAAGTATGTTAAAAAATCTTAGTAAGTTAAATTTAGAAAGGAAAATAAGTCCTATTTTCCAGGCATTAAAAAAGCCTGGATATCAGGTGCCTAGGATGACAAAAAACTCTGCATTGTATTCTCTATTTCACTTCACAGGGAAGAGCGATCTACGTCCTTGAAGTTATCCTCTAGAAAAGTTCTAATCACTTCAGCTATAGCTCACAGAAGAGAAAGATTGCACATAGTTACTGGGCCAGACAGCTGCCTACCAGAAGTGGTCTCTTCTTTTCTCAAATTGCTTACTACAGCTAATATACCTCTTTATTTCTAGTAGTTTTGCTTTTATAATCTCTTCATTAATATATTATTCATTCAGCATAGATACAAATTTTAAAAGTAGTTGAGAGCAGGAGGAAAAAGCCCACTAGTTTACCCTGTAGTTCCTGAACTTCCATCTGAATCCTAATTCCATTTGCCCTTTCCAAGTGCAAAAGATAAAGTTTTGGAATAACTATTTTGATCATTAAAAAGGAACAGTGCCTGAAGAATTTATGCTGTTATTGGATCTCTCGTAACAAAGATAGTAAAGAAAAGATTCATCTCACGATAGAAAAGGTTAGATAGGCATCTTTTATTGCTTTTTTTGGTAGAGGACAGAATGGAGACATATTGCAAGGCTTAATAATATCCAACCTCTTCCTGACTGCAGGGGAAAAAAAGCATCAGGGAAGCAAAGAAAAATTAGAAGGAACTTGTACTGGTCATTTAGCAGAACTCACATTCATTAATTTTCYTTTTCATGTCCATGCCAGATAATTGTTGCCAGCTGAAGAACAAGACTACCCTTTCCTGACTGGTACTATTATGTATGGAAATGATTCTGGAAGCTAACTGTGACCTCCACTCACTGTCAAAATCATGCATGGGCAGTCTCAGACATGCCAAGGTATATATTCTCTGACTTAGTGTCCTAGGTCACTGTAGAGGATACATTCCATTAGGTAATAGCATGGTATCTTTGTAGGCATCTCTGAGGGATGTGTGTTGAGAGCACCATTTCTTCTCTTCAAGTTCTGCACTTGAAAATCAGTGRTCAAATATTTTCAGTTCTACTTCACATTCAGAATCTCAACAGGATAAATGTAGAAAAGAAGCAAAATTATTCTCTCAGTGAACAAACTACTTCTTTGACACAAAAAAAAAAATTGGAAAAAAAGATTGCAAAGTAGGACTAAAGTAGTAGTAGTGGTAATAGTTGATTTGTATGAATCAATTATTCAGTTTATGAAAGTACCAAGCACAGTCTTTTATACATGCAATGGCGGGTGGAATACAATTGGTGAACCTTAATTACATTAAAAGGAAAAGTAAACTTATGTGCTTGACATTAATCTCTGATTGCATTATATTTGAAAAAATATCTATTCCTTATGCATAGGTTAAACTGTATTAGGTTTTTATAATTTGGATAAGACAACAGTCTTGCTGTAAGCACATTGTGGATGAAAATAAAAATTTTATTTGTATGTATATTCTACTATTTCATATATGTGCTAAATTTCATAAATCTGTGCCATCTAAGCCATGTAGTTCTAGTCCTACTTTACTGCACTTTTTTCCACGTGAGCAAGATGCACTTTTTTAGCTAGAAAGAAATGAGCAGATACCAGTTACTATCCTCAGCATAGGRAACACTGATGACAATGCAACTGACTTAAGTTCAATTTTTCTGATTTCTTCAGTCCTTTCCAGTGTTTCATTTTTCCTGGTGAGGGTTTTGTGGAGATAAGAGAAGATGCAARAAGAGAAAATTGACTGCTTTTACTGATGAATTACACTATGTATGTTCACAGTAAAAAATAGACAGACAGACTGCTTTCTCATTACTCTAATAATGTTTTGCCACATAAAACAGTAAATCATGCTTGGGTGTTTAATTTTTTATTTGGATTTGTTTTCACAGTCGGCAGCYTTTATTAACATTTTTATTTAATTTTAGTGACATGGAAAATAATGCAACTGCTTAGAGCCAGACTATGTGATAAAGCTTACCATGTGGGAAACAGATCTTACACAGAACATGTCTCATCTTGTCAAGAGAAATAGGCAGTTTCCTTATTAATGGGATTCATTTGTACATAAAAGTTTTACTACAGGGTTTTTTTTTCAATCAAGAATTGCCACGTAAAAGTATGGCTTACATAATGGAATATATGAGTTAGAATTTTCACAAATGTGAAAGACATACCGCTACTCTGTGAAGACATTTGACATTTGGATCTTGGCTGTATTCTAAGCAGCTAAAGGCAGGATTAGCCTTTGATCCCTCATGAATGTAACAACCTGGAATGCAATAATTTTTAAATCTTGTTTTTGTGTATCCTTCAAATGTTCTGAACCAATATAATACTGAATACAAGTCAAGTTGTATCATTCCATGATCATTCTGTGCATTCTGTGGTACAGGAGAGCTAGAACTTGCCAAAATCTTTTCATTTGATGATTTAAAGACTTGCTGTGCACAGCTGGGATTTAGATGTTAAATACAGGAATCAGTTAAATRCACCCAGTCTTAAAATAGCAAACAGCATTACGATATATTGTTTCTGCTGCAACACATCTATAGTTATGATGATTTGCCAGTGCTTAGTGCTCGTGACTTGATTTCATACTACTGTAGTAGCAGCTGGTCTCCCATGTAGTTGTACTTCCTGAAGTACCTGAAKTTTGCTTAAATTCATGGTCCTACCACTCCTCTTTGTGTCAGATCTGCACTGAACAGGTGGGGTTTTCTCCCACAGATTGTACGTTTTTTTCCCAAGTGACAATGTGGCCTGAATTATTCTGATAATAACGGTCACTGTTCAAGGAAAACCAAATMATTCTCTTATGCTTATTTCTCCACCAAAGTTCTGTGCAATGGTGATTTCTTCAGATCACTTTGGAATATCCTATACAGTCCATTTCCTTGTTTCTATATAAGACAAAATCCTCATCTTTCAAGATTTGTTTCTTTCATGTATACACTTCTATAAATTGAATCCTATATAAATTAAGATAATGCAAGAAGGGAATATGTTTAAATATGTTAACAATTTGCTCCTATTTACAGAGACAATAATTCATGATTGACATTATTAACTCTATTCTCCTAGAAAAAAAAAATAAAACAACAATTTAGAAAATAGTGGGTTCATAATTCTGTCATTTATTACCTGAAATTAAATGGAAAACATCACAGACCTCAGGTATAAAGTGGRTGAAATTCTAGCAAAAATATTCTAGAACTTCTAAACCTCCCATATCCTTATCTTCCTGGTGGATACCTGGCAAGCACTGCCTTTTAACTGGGGATTATGAGAACTTTCTGTAACCTTAAAGTAATGAAATCTGTAATAAAAGCCAGATACAAATTCTACTGTTTTCTGTTCTTTTGTTGCATTTACCTCCCAGACAAAAACATGAAATAAYTTCCAGGCATGTCCTATGCTTACCTTCATTATTTTTAAGTCGAGTCACTGTGCCCCTCAAGTACTCTACACATACAAACAAGCATATACTTTTAAGTTAAGGAAGCGTTAGTGTTTTTGTCTTTGAACTGGATTTTTTTCTTTCAACATAATTYTTCTATCTCTCTGTCTGTTGTGTCTGGACCACCAGAACTCCTGGACAGTAGGAAGCAGAATCTTTGCCTATGACTGAAACAGCCTCTGATAAAAGCCTTTGATATTTGCCTATGTTTATTTCCTTCCCAGTTTATSACAGGAATCTGCCATCTACAGTCAATCTCTTTTGTTTCTGCAGCTTGGACTCTAAAAACATTTCCACTGAGTAGCCTGAGTGGCTCTCTGACAGAGCTTAGCAAAACTGTATTTATCCKTTATTTGATACACCCCCACAATTTAGTTCCATGCTAGTGCTACTGCTTCCTGCTTTAGAGATACAATCTTGTTCTTATAATTCAGTATGATTTTGCCACCTAAATGCAAGCCTTTAGAGGCAACATTACTCAGAACTTTATTTATGTTAGGTGATCTGCTGAGGCTAAGCACAAAGTCTCAGCCAAAAAATTCTTWCATAAGCTTGAAGGAACTGAACTAGCTCTTCGTACAGAAGTGCATTTCTAAAGGAGAATGAGTCTATATACATTCACAGTCAGCTAGAGTTGTTCTTCTCTACACAGCCATTGTTCCAACTTTTAGAGAAAGACTCCCACTTTTAAGGGAGTAACATCATTACCTTTTGGTAGCTTATAGCTGTCCCCTATTGAATATGACATTGTGGGAGGCTGAATATGACCTGCCTCCTTCAGGAGGAATTAATTTTTGCTTAGTAAAAAGGACCTTTGAGCTATTAATCAGCCCAAATGGGTTGAAGTTAGGAAGAAGAAATGGCCTCGTGGGCAGGGAGTGAAAATTGCTTTTCATTTGTTTGCTCATAGAGCTGCTGGAAATTTTCTGAAACTGTGAAAAAGCAACCTTGAGTTTAGCTCCAAGGAACTGAACTGGGGGGTTCTAAGGACATAAGTCACCAGTGCTCAGAAGTGAGACTGGAGTTTCTTGTGGCATGGGAATTGYATAGTATATTGTGTCATTAACTTGCGAAGCAGCTTTTGATCCACACAAATCTGTGACTCAGTCCTGCATAGACTACTTATCTCAGACGGTTTCATCTGTGACCAGCTGCACAAAAAAAGCTATATGGAAAAGTGTAAAGAATTCCTGGGGGAAATAGTTTCATAACTTATTTATTACCCACTAATTTTAAAGTTTATTGACTTAACATCTCAAAACGTATTGACACAACAGGGGCATTAGAACATCYGTGGAGTTCCTATTTTTGAATTGCYYATAYTGCATTTTCTAACTACATTTTAAAGTAAAAACAATCTTTCCCTCCTCCTGCCTTTATGTGTCTGCCACCTTCAGAAGGGAAAAAGAAGTAAAATTAAAATCTTGAGCAATAATCAGGTTAGTCTGCACCTTTATGCCAGAATCTAACTTCTAGTCTTAACATTCTCAGTATAAAGAAATTGCATGAAAATCGGTTTATCTGACTTGGATTGATGCCACAATGAGAGAAATCAGCAACTGACTTTCATATCTGCRAGGATTGACACTATCTACATAAAATGCAGTGTGAGAGTCATAGCTGTCTGAGCATTTGTGACTCACCTGCAGGCACTATGTGCATTGAAGAATGTCTGTCCTGTAGCTCATGTCTCCACACTGTTCCTYCCACTTGTTTTCAGTTATACTGGTGTGCCTTGTTTTTTCTACCTGCTGTCCCTGAATCCCTAGTACAACTGAAATAACTCATAAATAGAAAAAGCATTTTAAATTTCTATAAGAAACACAGTTCATTATCCCAACACCTGATCTCTAAAAACCACTTCATTATAAGGATACTTTTTCCACACCTACAAACACACCCAACACAGGTTCTCAGTTTGCCATAAAGTGATTAGTTTCATAGAAAAAAAAAGGCTCTATAACTAAAAATCATCACTTATTTTTTTGTGGGAAGACAAACGTCTTAGAGAAGGAAATTATTCTTTTTTAAGTTACAGAATTTAGAGAATTATTCTTTTTTAAGTTACAGAATTTAGAATGAAATGCAGCTTTCATTCAAGTATGATAAAAATTAAAAGGTTGTTTTCAGGATCACAAAATTTCTAAGAATTTTGCAAGCATGATGATAAAGTTGATGATAAGCATCAATTTCCACTGAAAGGAATGATGTTTCAATTAGTCCATGCCATTTTGCATCACTCTAAGCTTTCAGGGGCAACAAAACTTTGTGGCAGGGCTAAAACTTATCTGTGGATTAAGGGCCCTTTAGAGTTTATGGTGCTTTTACACCCTCCAACAGCAGTGCTGAATAATGCTGCCTTAAAGCATTCATAGAACCTTATGGATGTACAGATTGGGAAAAAAAATCCATCAGCTTTTCCACAATATTATGCACCATCCTTTTTGACAGATGAGACTACAGATACTTTTTAAAAGCCTTTTYAGATTTTAATAGATTCCTTGTTTATTTTAAATGGAACTTGGATGCCTTCTTCTGCATTTTATTAACTTGTTGWGAAGAAGCGATTTGCTGTTAAGAGATGATATAATCTGCAGGAAATAATAATCATTTAGCAACTGTTGCTTGAACAAAACCAACAGCATGTTTTCTCTAAAGAAAAATAACCATGCAGGAGCTTGAGAATAATGTGTGATTTGAGATAAAAAGCAAATAGTGCTTTTGCATCRAACTAAGCTGGATACTTGTAGAAAAACCTAAAAGCAGGGACGTTTCAAGGAAGAAAAATATAAGCTTTCTGTAACACATAATATTCTGAAGTTGTTTATTGAGATCATAGATTTAAGGAGTAAAGAGACTAATTTTTCCTCCCTCTGTGAAAGGGATAGAATTCTAAACCSAAACTACAAAGGTCTCTTGAGAGCTATCTTCACAGTCTAGTAAAACTACAGAGATCTCCACTTGGAGCCCCATGCTCCCTTACCAGCATGAAAGCCATCCACTTCTCATTTCTCAGCTAGCAAAAATGAGCTCTATCTGATGTAACCAATCTGGAAGAAACTTACCTCTRACTTAATGCCAATTGGAGTTCCTTTAATTAGGCCATTTCACTTCATAAAGGAGTCATCTCCAATACTAGCACTGCTTACAAATATATTTCTGGCTTATCTTTTTTATTCTTGAAGAGTGTGKCTGTCAGCCAAGCATGCATCTTTTGCTAAATAACTTGGAATCCATGTATTTTCCTCTGTRTATTTCCACAAGAAAGGATATACTGAAAGAAGATCTGACCAGCTTCTCTTCCCTTCTTTGCTGTTTAAAACTCCACAGTAAAATCCTTCACTRTTTAAACAATAAAGCTTCATTTTGTGGTGCTCTATGACTGTTGGKGTACTGTATATTCTTGCAAAATTACAGAAAATATTTGGAAAATGAAAACAGATAAGAGTCACAGTAGTGAATGGAAAAGAAATTGAAGAAGCCTGTGACCTTGTAACATGGAGTTTACATGTTGTGGAATCAGAAGCTAGTACTGACAGGGACCTGCTCCAAGGAAGCCTAAAGCAGCTGTTGTTCTGAACAGCAGTTTCACAGGTCACGGGCTGTAGAGCAAAGGGGAGGCAGAGCGACTTATTAGCCATGAAGAATATTGGTGAAATGAAGAGCAGATTAGAAATTAAAAATTGTGACATGCCTTTTACAGACTACTAAACATGGTTCTGAGGAACAACTACAGGTGCCTAAAGTTTCCATGACTACAGTGTTAATTAAACACATAGTAAAAAKAAAACTTCTGAGGATTGAGACTTCAGCCCTGAAAAATTCAGGTCATATTTTCAAAGACCAGCTGTGTTTTTCTGTTTAAGGTATTTATTTACTTTATTATCATGACTGCTGTTGGGTGTTGGTTTTTTGTTTTTTTTTTTTTTTTTTTTTTTTTTTTTTAAGGCAACTGAATCAGTACATTCAAATATGTAATATCTTGCAGTAAGAGTTCAATTTGTGGAGTCTCACAAAAACAGAGTTTTCTTAATTATGTAGCAAAGACATTTTAATGASCCCCTGTCTTGGTTYGGAAAGACAGGTATCTGCTAGGGAAAAGCCGGAGTCTTCCTTGGAATGGAGAATATGAAACCCTTCCCTCCAAATTGTTATAAATTTGAAATTAAGAGGCTTTCAGGCAAAAATATGTGAGAATAGGAATAACAGTTCTTTACTAGCAATATTAAGAAAATAAAAATGTAGTAGTACAAAACACAAACAARCAAAAAAAGAAAACACTGATRTAGTCAGAATACRACCYGGCACCCTGTTGGTCAGGGTGCTGGCAGCAGTCCAGTTAAGTCCTCTTGGAGTGACAGATATGGTTTTGTTGGGGCAGAGAAGGGTGTGGCACCTGTAGAAGGGTGTGGTTTCCTTCTGAAGGTCCAGTTGYRGTGAGATGGGTCTAGYTGTCCTCTGGAAATCCAGTGGAAACAGGCTGTCCTGGTGTTTTGAGTCTCAGGTTTTATCTAGGTAGAAATKATTTGCTCCTCCCACGGGGTGGAGCATCTCAAAATGGAATGATGTAATTTTATCATACATGCAGTGAGCCTTAATGGCCCATTAACAGCAGATACCCCTCTGGATGGGTCGTGGAAGAGAAAACACCTCCCCAGCTGATGGCAATAGAATACATGTTTTTGGTTACCTCTTGAACCCAAGACACTCCCACCCTCTAAATTTTTATGAGGTGCATCTTCATATGTTGACTTTTYATATTTCTTTTCYTTACCTCTGCTCTTTTGAATMTATAGCCAGAGAGTAATAGAAWCCAGCCAGTTTGAATAGCAGAAAAATTGATCTAAGTAGTGATTAAAGTATCAAGTATGAGTGTATCTATATTTCACAAAAAAGTGTCAAAACTATTAATWTGCCTCTCATTCCTGTTGCRTAAAGAAAATTASTAGAAAMCWACTCTTGATACAAGTTAAATTAGATTTTCACAATTRTTACAAGTATTCCTCCTAATACCTTTTCCTTCCAACACAGTTTAAGCTGAATGTGTCRTGAGAAAATTTAATTGAAAATTACTCTGACAGATTTATTATATTAATTAGAAATCAAACAATTCTAAAATATATTTAAAGACTAGCTYCAAAGATGCATATAACTACACCTAYAATTCAACATACTACAGATACTCCTGAGTACCACTTAATGTGTTACAAGGTTGGGGGTTTTAAACCAATTATCTTTGTAGTTACCTTTGTATGGAATCTTTAAACCAAACCAAACAACATCAGTATTTTCAGAAATAAATTCTATTGGAGTGCATAAGAAATAGGAAGTATGCAATGCTATATTACTAACAGGGATTCCTACAATTTAATTGTTTCATATCTGTAAAATATAATAATCAGATTGAATATATATATATATATACTTCTCATCATGCTTTCTATGGTCTCTGCACCTAAAGTGGTATCTCCTACCTCAGGCCTTTAATTCTTCATAACGTCAGATGAAAGACTACAGTTTTGATGCTCAGGACTCAGGCAGCTATTTTGTCTTTCTTTTAGTTTGTCAGCTTGGGAAATAAAAGTATATATTTTCAAGTTATGTTATTTTTTTCCCTGATAAGGGGAAGAGATCACAGTAGTAGAGAGATAAAAAAAACAGAAAGTACAGGCTGAATACTTGAAAACTGCATAGACACATTCTCATTTGCAACATGCATACCAGTTTTTTTTTCCCCTAGGACTATATTTTATATCACTAAGAATGCTGAAAAATACCTTGCAGACATCTAGTCTAAAATAATTTCTTTTTGATYCCAGAATTACCTTGTTACTATTAAAAGTCACAAACACCTTTACTCACCTTCACATTGTAAATGACAAGATAACACTCAGAGGATGGGTAGACTGTTTATTCCATTTTTTTTCTTCCAGTGTTCTTTTGCTTTATTCCTTCCTACTATCAAAATCAGTTCTTTCCATCTTTGAACAAAAACTCTCCTGAATTCCTCCATGCCAAATTATACTCTGAACTTACCTCCCTACTTAATATCAAACTTCCTCCCTCAAAACTCACTAAAYGTACTATTTCCAAGAATTGCCAAAAATTTGTCTTCTCCAACTCAGTCTAAGCAGTAGTTCACACATGTGGGACCTATGAAAATGTAGCCATTTAACAACATTAAAATGAAAGAGTAAAAGCCAAGAGGGCTGTGCTGAAAATTTCTCAGTTATGCCAAGTGTCATTGTCTTACATGTAACCTACATTTGGCAGACTATCATTTCTGGCTGCATCTCCAGACAAAGTTTCATATATTAATAAGAAGTGCAGATAGAAATGCACATCAAGTCCTTCTTAGTAAAAAAAAATTTTAAAAAGAAATTAGGAGTGCATTGGTGTTAACACCAGTTTATTATRATTTTGGATTTTATGATTTTATAATTTCACATCTTACACTAARAAAGTAGAATATACCTTTGTAGTATCTTTAATAAAAGTAATCTCTATAYTGCAGCCAAGCCGCCCTCAAATCCCTCTTTTTTTTCAAAAAAATGAATTGTCAGATTTCACAGAACTACTGGAAATAGAACTGGGATTGAAACTCAGGCAGCCTATGTGAAAATACACAACCAAGTCTACCAATCAGAAAGCTTCTTTGGCATTCAGATAAWAACCTTGAAGCTTATTAATCCTGCTCCTGACCCAGTAATGCCATTCTGCCAACCAAAACCTAAAAATCCTGATATCCCTCACTGCACTTTTATCTCAGTTTTGCAATCTGTGGTGCATTTAGTCACCTTCTGAAAGCTGTTTCACACAAATTCAAGTCCCTGGTTTAGTTCAACATTTTCTTTGTGTTTTCCTGGTCATTCYTACAGGCCTCTGAGTTTAGCAGCACCTTTACCACATAAACACCACCTATGTCTCCCTGTGCTTCTGCTGATCCTCCTTCCACAGTCACACTCTTAAAAAAATTCGTATGAGCTCTAACTCTACATTTCTGTGATACAGCAAAAAACAAGGACACAGATATTCACTGTGTAGTGCATGCCTAATCTCCATGATCTTCTTCTCTAAATTATCACCATCCTAAATTACGTGACTGTGGAAAATTAGGTGCTGTATTTCATCTTGTAGTAATTTCTATGTAATGGTGRTGTCTGGGGAAGTCATACTGCTCTCCTCAAAATCTCACACTCCACTTACCTAAGTAAACCAGATGTAGCTGCTTACTTTTGTTGGGCAAACACAACATTTTTTAAAGTACCTCTGTATTGCTGGAACTGAGCCACTCATAAGCATTTATGCTTTTATACTAGTGAATCTAATTTATTTAGAAATTAGTATGACACAGAACATAAGCAACATAGTTCTGTGTCATACTAATTTCTAAATAAATCTTATCACAGCTTACTTATAATTAGGATATATTTCCATCACTTGAAATCTTTAGACTATGGCTGGGTAGTTGATATYTATGCTACAGGCATATCAGAAGGTACAGCTTTACTATGAAAACAACTAGTTTAAGTTATTTGGGCTGAACTGTGGAATACAAGACAAACTAACATGACCTTTTGTCATTAAATTCTCTGAATTTCTAAGAAATTATTTCAGCATGCAAACATCGTTTAAGAGAAACAAGTATAATTTACTAGCAGCAAACAAATAAATATCATACCATCTTACCACTTATGTTTTTCAGTATATGTTTCTGCTGGATTTCTATTTTCTTAATCACCATGCCTCAACATTTGGGGAGGAAAAATRCTGTGAGAACTCAGATGTGACTTCACTTCAGATCAATGTAACATCCTTATGAAAAACAATTTCATTTTGTAGGCAGACCAAATGTTTTAGCTAATTTTTCAGAACACTGTTTTTCACCAATCCATCAACCACCAGAGACCTTCATCTGAACACAACATTAGGATCTAAAATACAAATCTGCAAATGATACAAAATTGGAAGGCTGATTGAAGCACCAGAYGATTGTGCTGCCTTTCAGCAAAACCAAGCTACTGTTGAAATGCATCAACAGCACCCTCATGTTGTTCAACGAGGGGTAATACCAAGTCCTGTACCCTGGGGAATAGCAGCAGGCACTAGTACACGCTGGAGGTTAACAAGATGGAAAGCAGCTTGGCAAAAAAGACCTGATAATGCTGTTGGACAACAAATTGGCCATCAGCTGGCAGTGCACCCCTTTGGCAAYGAAAGTCTACAGTATTTGGGTCTGAATTAGGAAAAGCATCACCAGCAAGTTAAGGGWTAGACTCATTCTACTCTTGTCAGCTCTGGCTGAGACCACATATTGAGTGCAGAGTCCACTTCTGTGTTCAGACCAGGTAGGACTTCACTCTGAAAAAAATTACTACGGGCTTCCTGGAATAAGTCCAGTACAGGTCCATAAAGGTGGTGAAGGAATAAGAGCACCAGTCATATAAAAGTAGACAGAGATGTTAACCTGGAGATGTAAAGTATCAGAAGGATTTTATCATTGTGCATAAGTACCTGYATTGGGGTAATAAAGAAGATGCAATCAGGCTCTTCTCAGAGGTAGCCATTGAATGCACAAGAGGAAAAAGGCACAAACCAAACCAA
>CADDXX010000268.1:1088870-1102989 GCA_902810485.1 Alauda arvensis | reverse complement strand
ATTTCCTTTTATTTGCATTGAAGAATGCTCATTGCATAGTCTCATATCCTGGACTGTATATCCAGGTCTAACAATCAATCAAAACAAACTCAATTGTTACTTGCAATTTCAAGAATTRTTTTGTTTTGGGTTTGTTTTCTGAAAGTAGTTCAGACTTCACTTCTGAAAGAAAAACACTGCCTGTAGGATGCATTAACATCTTGATTTTCCACAGGTTTGCTCACTCTTACATATCTAAGCAAGGTATTGTTAAAACTTGCGTGGTGGATAGACTTGGTATRTTTATCAAGATATGATTATCAAAAATTTCCTGAGTTAACTGGAAAAGTGCAATGACATCTCTAAGGAATCCTGGTACATCTAAATAAAACAAATAATAAAGGGCATAATGCAAAACAACAGGAAAGCAGTATACATAAAAGCATTTATGGCTTATTCAAAATAATACAGAATCAAAAATCTGTATAAACATYAAGCTTGAAAGAAAGTTTAATCCTCTGTTTCTCTTTTCTATAACATGAAAAATAAAACCAGAATTTAAACACCAATATGCATGAACTTAATAGAAAAAAAAAAAAGATTTATGTTATAAGATTTTATTATTTATTTTTAAAATATAATCCTTTAAAGATTTACCAGTACAGTCATCTTCAGAGGCTATTTTCATGAAAGCGCTTTTAAAATAAAATATGTGCATTTTAATTTTTATTTCAGTGATCATCCAATGTTATTCTAAATGAAAGCAGTTGACTGCATTTTGTTCACAAATTTAGGAGGAGAGGGAGAAACCAGAGAGGAAAATATAATTACACTTCTCTAAGTTCAGCATACAAAATATCTTCCATGTGATTGAAGTAGCAAAGTAAATTGCTACACAGTCAACTGTGCAAATGTTCAAAATATTATAAACTTTAATTTTACCAAGGTATTAAAATACCCAAAACAAAACAAGAGGACATTGTATTTCTCTTTTATTTCCAGGCAGTTCCAAAGCAATTTTTCTTCTTCCTGTTTGTACTTTAATGAAACTAAGTCCTGTGAAATTCTGGTATTTATTTTGATGGGACAATTTGTGCTTCCTTCACATCATGCATAAGCTAACAGGAGTTTTCTCATCTAGATCTCATTGTTTTGCATATATTYTGCTCAAAGAATTAYMATCTTATCTGTTTGACCTTTATTARAATTGTTATGGRGTAAGGCTTACCAGCCTGTTAGAGCACTTTAGGAAAGACTGGTTTTTTGCCATGTTTATCCCTTGTCCCTAGATATTTCTAGTCTATTGCATTGAAATAGATTTATGAATATTATCGGTGTTTAGTTTTAGCATCTCTATTGCAGGGTAGTTTTGGGTGCTCAGGTATTCTTTTGGTACACATCAATGGATAAATTTCTGATCCTGCAAATGCCTTCTGTTGTAATAATATCACTTCAAAATTGAAATCACTTTAGTCCTGAAATAGGAAATATTTTGTTCACCAAGCAAACATGATTGGAGTTTTCCTCCTTTCCACTGTTAATACAAAGAAAGGCTATACTTTATGATTTTTATCACCTGACCTCTGCATTGCCATCCTCCTTATTTTGACTATAACACATAACATGGGAGAGTAGATAAGATAAAAATTAGGACTTTGATGTTCAGCTACTGTAATAAATGTTCTAGAAACAMTGCAGAGAGATCACATTTAAATATGTCAAAACATATGTATGTCCTATAGCAAGTTTRGGAAGACAGGAATTTGTCTTTATCTAGTATTTCTACATTTGTTTTTAATAATTCTCTCTCACTCTCTCAAGTTCTCATTCTCAAAATGCTTTCTATATTCTGGCTCAGTTTGCTGACAGAGTATAAGCTGGACAGACTCCTGCTGTTCTAGAACCAGTATGGCATCTATGAGGACACGATCATTAGCACAGAAAGGCTAATAGGTTT
Organism: Alauda arvensis; assembly: GCA_902810485.1. NCBI lineage: Eukaryota > Metazoa > Chordata > Aves > Passeriformes > Alaudidae > Alauda > Alauda arvensis. The sequence continues at coordinate 1,101,053 of CADDXX010000268.1, read as the reverse complement.
AGCCATCACCTGTCTTGCATTTAAGCCTTCCTGCCCCTCTGTGTTTTCTGGCTGATTGCCACACTCTGGCTCTGCTGCCTTGCTTCTGCTCAAAAGAGCTGGGGAAGCTGATTAGGGGCTGATTCTGCTGGAAAAAAAACAACCCAGCTGTGCTCTGTTCTCTGTGCTACTCTGTTGTCTCAGCTCCCTGATACAGCCAATAAAGAGTCTGCATTGGAACTATTAAAAGAAGTGGGCAGGGAGCAGTAACCGGACAGAATCAGCCAGGAACTGCAGGTTTTGGCAGAGTGCTGTGTAAACGCAAGTCAGGTGGCATTTTTGAGAGTAGTTACTATGGAAACCAAAGAAGTGTTACTTTCCTGAAGTTTTATCACTTGGAGTTATGCATTTGTACCTCCACTGATATCTCTCTCCTCATCTTTGTGGAGAAAAGCAAGCACCATTAAAAATAGATTTACTGAATGTAACAGTGAATCAATTCTGAACATGGCTGTTTGCACAGAGTTCCYACTCAGAGACAGACTGTAAATTATTTCTCTGAAGAATACATTAGTGTTTTGTGACTAATAGGCTATTTAAATTTTAACTTCTACTGGAGGAGTCACAGCTATGAATTCTCATGCCTAATGTACTCGGTTGTAGACATAACCAAGCTTAAACCTGTAGTCATATATCAGTTCTTCCTCAAACTGTACACTCCCCATCCTTGGCTCTGRTGAGTAAATGTGGCTGCTCTGAGCACCCCTGAGCCATATCTGGGCTACCAGACTACCAGCCCACAGGCACCCTCCATGTTCATGGGGTCAGGGATCTACAGGGCCTGATGGCACTAGAAGTGCATTACAGAGGGACTCTCATCTCCCTTGGGTGAGCCAGGGCTGATGCCTTAATTTTTAGCTTTCATGTTAGTTGTGTGGTGACCTCAGTGGCACCTGTCATGCTGAAGGGGTGTGCAGAAGTGTGAGCCATCCCAGGGCTCAGGAGGAAGAACCTCCTGACACCAGAAGATTTCAGTGTGCTGGTGCTTTGGGGGCAGCTACAGACACCTAGTGATGAATCCCTATGAGGGTAAGCATCCTGCCTGGGGAGAGGAAAGKGATACAAAATACAATCTGTATTCTGTATTGAACGAGACTTTCCTCATTCATTAGGTAACTTGGGCTTATAGGTTGCTGATGGATTGATTGGACTGACAAAAATTTTAGCACTCTATAGAGATATAGGTACACAAACATGTGAATATATTTGCATGTACATTATGTACACAAATGCATATATTAATGATATACATGTGATTTTTTTCCTTTACCCTATTTTAAGATTCTTGCATTCAACAGAACTTCTGACTTGAGCCAGATTGTCATTTTACACCCAGAAACCCCATGAAGTCCTCACYCCTGGATGTCCTTCCAGAGCTTGAGATACATGAGAGAAAAAAATCAGAATTGCCAATAATCACAGTCCACTTTTTTTTTTTTAATTGATTTAGGCACAGTGAAGAATACATCTTTTTAAATGTAGTCTTAACAGCACAGCAAGAAATAATAAAAATTATCTATAGGTGTACACACACTACCTGCATCCTAACCCTCCATAGGAACAGATGCTTTATGTGTATCGGTCCCTTCTTGCTCACCTTATGTTCAGTTTCTGTTCCACAAGAGACACACATGATTTGGAAACTAAAATTCTGGATTGTGCTAGAGTATGTTGTCTCATAGTCAGCCTAAACGCATAAAAACCAAATGTACCTAATTGAATTAATACTGTCTCTGGGAGAGATGCAATTCCACGCTGGTAGAAATACAGTCCTTCTAAACAACTAAAAATGTATCTGATTATCAAAAGTTTTCACTTCATAATTATTGTAAATAATTTTCTTAGGCTGTGCCCGTACAGGATGAAGTCCAAGAAGAAATCCCTGAAGTCTAGACAAAATTCCAATCCTGCTTCTCATTGCCTCCTGGTTTATAGGGACCATCTCACCACTGTGCATGTTCCACAACTCCTCTGAATCTCATGAGGAAGACCTATGGCATTAGGAAAAAAAATTAATTTATATTGCAAGGGCTTGAAATTCTTCTACAGGATTATCACAGCATCATTATGTAAAATAGCATTTAGGAGTTTGTCCTAGAATGACTTTATGATGCTTGTATCCCCAAATAGTCTGTTCTGTCTGTGTTAGATATGGTGTTCTTGTACCTTTAAGTCTGGTTCCTAGAGTGAAGGGGGAGAAAAAAGAAGCACGGAGTTTTTTCTGAAAACAGCTCTCACTCCTCCACCTTCTTCTCTTGGACGGTGTTCATCTGAAGCATGGACAGGCAGAGGGACAGAGATCTCCTTTGCTTTGAGTTAGCTTTGGCAAGCTGAGGCAGAGAAGTTCCCTGGACTATTTTTTTATTTTTTACCTTTTTCCTGGGACTGTTTAAACCTGCTCTTGGACTGAAAGACCCACAAGAGCACCAGGAGCTTACAGCTGCAGCCCACTGGGGCCCAGGACAGCATTTTCCAGTGCCAGAGGGACTGATAACAGCTGARTTCCCACAGCAAGGACTTTATCAATTTTGCCAGGTTTTATTGTTTCATATTATTTATTTTTATGTTTTTGTGCACTTTGTTTGTTAAATAAATAGCTTTTTCCACTTTTCTCTAAGGAGATTTTTTTCCCCAACCGATCAGGGGAGGGGCTGTTTCAGTTTGTTTCCCAGAGGAACCCCATTGGGAGGTTTCCTCCCAAATTTGCCCTAAAACAGGACAGAGTTGTGCTATGTGTAGTCTGTCCCTTGGAACTTGGAGGTACAASGTTTTGAGGGGCAATAAAGCTGGCCCAGAGTATTGGAGAAGTGTAACAGCACAGAGATAAACATGGTGTGGCTATATTTATGTTATCTATACAGAGTAATACCTCAAGCAGATCATCCTAAATAATCATGATTAGATTTTTTTTGGAAGGAACTATTTGGTTAGTTCTGAAAGGTAACTATGGAAAAATACACATGAAGACTCATTATAAGCACACCAAGACAATCTGGGAAGGTAAAAATATTCTTAGGACAATATTTCTTAACTTCCATTCCCAAACTGCTCTTTGTATTTGAGGGGAGGASAAAGGGGAGGAGAAAGGGACCAGGTGGCTTGTTAAGGCAATTAGAGCTCATCCAGTATTTTCTGGGTTTCTTCTTTTAAACAGTTTCCTAGCCAATTTCCATCAATAAGGGGCGACTCTGTGGAGAAGTTTTTTTTTCATTTAGGAAAGGTTTTCTTATGTTTATCTTACCCTTTAGCCAAAGAAAAAGGGGAAACATCAAAGTCATTTTTTACTTGCATAGTAAACATAAACTTGCAATGTGCGCTATACAATAGATTTGCTCAATGTGAGACCATCTGATTTATTGGGTTGATGTCAGACAGCAAATAGGTTTGATGTATTTTGTCACAAAACATCCAAGATTGTCTGACAAAGATGCTATTTTTGCCTCAAAACCAGTGTTTGCCTGCAGATCCTAAGGTGTAGCAGAACACTCTGGTACTACATCAATTTATGTTTGTGGCTAAGCATGTGTCAGCAGTGTCCTGGCATACCAGGCTTTGGTAACAAAATTGCAGCCCATTGACAAAGGAAAATGATTATTCACCTTTATCTGATATTCCTTAGATCACATTTTGAATATTCCAGTTTTTGTTCTCAGTGCAAGACATTGGTAAACTGGAGTGAATAGGGTGAAGGCCAACAGGATGGTCAGGGCTGGCACACTTCCCAGAAGCTTGAGCAGAAGCTGCAAGAGAGAGGTTCTTCAACCTGCAGACTTTGGGAACACTTTACAGCAGTCTGTCCATATCCATGGGGAAGTTTGCAAGATTGCAAATTCCTCTTAGGTAGGGGCATGTAACACAGAAGTAGTTGAAACTAAAATTCTGAATATGACAAGTCTGGTAGCTTTTTTTTTTGAATAGTACTGTACCCACCAACTGGCTCATTCAGTTAGGTGCACACAGATTGTCCAAAACTTCCCCTGTATCTCCTCTCCAGTTTATTTACCCAAGGAAACAGAAATTCAAAGGTGAATCATAACTGAATCAAATCAGCTTACTATTCCATCCCAATGAAAGTGTAACTACACCTTTCCTTTTTAGATGGAATTTGCAACCAAGCTGCATTTGACCCTTTGACAAAAATTTTCCACTGYATGAAGCATGGGGATCTTTTCCTCCTAGAGCATAGTAGTCCTATCTGTTCTATGTAACAATTGTGCAGCCAAACTGTAAGCTCATCATAAAAAGGTGTCCAAAATTACATGCAGCTTGATGCTTTTAGAAAAGAATAAAAAAAAATATTTTCTACACTATAGTAAATACTTTGGGTTTTTTCCTATCATTAAAAATACATTTATTAACTGTCTATTCTTTCTAAATCTGAACATCCATCAAAATTCTTTTTCATTGTATGATTGTACTATGTGGGACCACTGAGACAATTTCACCTGTATGCACATCCATGTTCCCTGAACCACATCCTCATCATTTTATTAGAGTCAGATATGAGCTGCAGCACTGAAACATGGGATGTTCATATCCCAGGTCAAGGATACACAGCTCAAGCCTGTATAAATAAACACAAAGTCTTTATTTCTCTGGGTGACTTAATGCCAGTTGTATTACTGAGGGCTGCAGATGTCAAGCTTGAAACAGCTTTTATTTTTCCTCTGCCATCAATTTGCCAGAGTTCATTACAGCTCTTGCCTTACAAGAATTTTAAAATGTTTTGGGGCTTCCAGGAATTAAAGAGTTTTTTAAAAAGACATTTTATTGGAATKWGTTGGCTGGATCTATGATCCTTCAAGAGCAGACAGCTACCAGGCACTATAAAAGAAAAGAAAAMCTCACTTTYTTCTAACCAGGATTCTTCARGTTCTTACAGATACCCTACTTTAACAAATGCTTAACTCCCAATACATTGTATAAACTCTGTAAAGTGGTTTTTGCAGAGTCATGTCTGCTTAGCATAAACAGATGATGTCTCATGTCTAAAAAGCTGTAAATGCAGGCCACAGGAGAAAAGGACTGCATGGATTCATGATAGTAACAAAAGAATTTTAAGTCAAGCAGTACARCAGAAAACAATATAATTTTTTGTTTTAATAACATTTCCCCTTCCTTCAGATACTAAGTGTATAGCTAAAGAAAGATAAATATTTTTGCCTGAGTTACTACTACTTACTACTACTAAGGCTTTGCAGTAGTGCCTTAGGTGTATGATCAACTAGCACTTGAGAGCATTTTTGCATGTAAAACTATGGTTCWTTTTTTTTCTTTTTCAACACTAAAACAAACATATTTATTTTCCTCCAACCAACAATGTTCACTGTTCTCTTTAGGTCCAATCTGCTGCATGTTTCAAAAGCTGCATTTGAAACTTTTGAATTAGCCACACTACCATGTGAAGGACAGTTTCCTGATGGTGGGAMAGAGTTTCCAAGAATGACAGCTCCCAAGATTTAAGTGGTGCTGCAGGGTGTTAAGCTCCATAGGAGATATTGAACATGTCACAAGTGTCAGGTACTTTATATTCATGGACAATTTCACAAAGGAGTTKATGGTGCTGTTATGTTATTAAAGGCAAAAGGAATGACCTGGTTACCAAGTTTACTGACTTCGAAGAACTGGCCTTTCAGGTGGGCTGCTRCAGAGCTATTTGTATTGRACTATTTTRAGGCAAACATTCTTGTCAGYATTTGCTATTAAATTGTTAAAGAAAAGCCACTTTTAATCAACCCTGTAATGTTCTCAAAACACTGAAAATTTGCATGAAAGCCTTGTGGCAATGTGCTAAGTTGATATAAATTAAAACATCTGTTGCAGGATTTATCCCTGGGTAACTAACTAGACTTGGCACAATGGAAAGGAACAGATTTACCACTCAGCCATAGAAACCTATTGCAGGGGAATAATTGCTAAACTTCTCTTCTTCCTAATTCTTTTCCTAATAYCATAGACTATTACTTTGTTTCATTAAAATGAAAAGAATACTGAGTATCCTGTACATCAACACAGAAAATTACAAAYKTGTTTCCAGCATCTTTATTTTTTAATTTTCTGTTTGCAACTCTGCTAAACCATGTGAAGAAATGTGCAGTCTATTAAAACCACAAGATGTTCCAAGTTGGGGCTTATTCATAATCTCTAAGTGAAGCTCTCTCACTTGATGTGAAACACCTTACACCTCCACCAGCAACCCTTGACATTACATCATTGAATGTGCTTGGCTTTTCTCTGTGCAATCAGTCCACCTCCAAATGGACCTGGTTCAAGCAAAAGAGCTGGGAAACCCTTTCCACATTACAACTTTGCCCTCTAATTTGGCAACGAGGAATATGAATTTGGCAATGACTATGAAACTTCCCAAGAAATTGCAAGATTGAAGGATTTTGGATTGGCCATCAGAGTAATCAGGACTGGCCTAAGAGGCTGTACTCTTCTCTCCTGCTGTGCTTTATTGGAGGGTAGCATTGTATGCTTATCGAACAGAGGGCCTCTCTTCTCCATGGGGTCCAGAGAAACATAAATCTACCCAATGCGTTTCCCAAAGACATCAGAGGGTTCCTCTTGCCAGCATTCCGAGCTCACAGACACAAGCCAGCTGTGGCCTGGAAGCTGTAGATCCAATTTAGCATGGCTTTGTGCCCAAACTAAAACATCTTGTCTCAGCAGGGCTGTGTTAATGCCTAGATGACTTCTGGACTGCAAGGGGCAAGCATGGCCAGTTGCAGGATGGGCAGGACAAGAGCACTTGCCTGTTTGAGATACATCTCTGCTTGCAAGTCCCTTGGCTATCCAGGCCAATGGAGCTCAGCAGTTCTGTCAAGAGTGCTGYACATGCCATGAAAAGGCACCCCTAGGAATCTTCTGCTGCAAACTCCAACACCTTGACAAATTTAGTCTTTCCCAGGCAAGGGAAAATATTTGGTGGCAGGTAACTGCTTAGGGACAAGAGGATATTTGTCCATCTCATCCATAGTCTTGTGAAGYAGCTAAATAACTTTTGATTAAAGGCACACTAATGCATTATAACTTTGAATAGGATTTAGACTAAATATTCCATTTCTACAGTGTATAAGCTAGCTTTTTCTGCTCAGCCTAATTAGAATATCCATTATTCAAATTTAGAGAACATATCCAATTTTTACACCAAACAAAATCTATTTTACATACACCCAGTATGTACAGTTGCTCTATATCCTTCCAAGATTGTGTATGGTAGGAACATTTTTGGTTTTCAGAATCTTCCCAGAAAAGACAAACTGAGATTTCCTGCATTCTCTAAATAATTCTGAGTACAAAGTCAGTTGTAGGAGTGTGGAGGGTGAGTTTTATCTTCCTTTTGATTGAAAAAAAAAGAAAATCATTAAACCGAAACACTCACATGATTTACAAGAATTAAGTTTTTTTTCTGGGACAATGCTACTGACTATTTGGGATTTTAATTACAAATTTCAGATTCAAATTTGTCAGTGACCAAATCAAGCAGTAATTCAGGTCACAATTTAAATGATTTAGCAAAAATGAAGAASAAAGCCTATAGAAATTTGAATGATGCTGTAATTGCTCAGTACCATATAAACGTAGAATATGCTGAGTCAGAAGGGATCCATCAGGACCATTAAGTCCAACTTCTGGCCCTGCACAGGACACCTCAAGAGTCACACCACAAGCTTTTCATACAGGCTTTAGATTACTGCCAGAATGTTGCTTGTCTATATGGAGGTGTTCCACCCTTGACATATATTYTATGAATGGGATCAAAGACCCTCACTTGTTAAATTATATTAAACAGTTAGGATTGAAATAAATGACAGAAGTTGACAGAAGTTTATTACTTTATTAAGGGCAACASAGTAGTTTSATTATGATTTGGAGGGGTATTACAACATCTCATGTCTGAGTAGACAGAATCAGTCCCCCTAGGGAATTAATTTCCCTTTCAGAAAAGGGAAYGGAATCTTGAAATCAGAGAACAAAGTTGAACAAACACTCTGGAAAGGAGATATGATCAAAACCGATTATATTGAAAAAAACAGAAAATCAGGCTATGGAGTGACTATAGCGAAATGGACTGGGATGAAATGAGGTGCAGTGAAAAGGACCAMAACTTGTCAAAATTATTACATTTAAAACATCGAAAACATGAAAGAAATGCAAATAAAGAGTGGGGAGAAGGCTTTGAAGAAATGAAATGCTAAAAACAAAAAAGGGATAATGCCGAAAACAAGTGAAAACTGTAAAAGTGAATGGGATGACCCAAGAAGTGCAGGGAAATAGACTGAACTTGCCCAAATAATCCTCACTGAAACCACAAGATTTCGTTCCCTTTCCTGAAAGGAATTTCTTTCTTTCCTGAAGTGCAGAAAWTCTCAGTTTGTCTTTTCTGGGAAGATTCTCAAAGGAATTTCTTCCTTTCAGGAAAGGGAATGAAATCTTGAAATCAGAGAACAAAGTCGAACAAACACTCTAGAAAGGAGATAAGATGAAAGAAAGGACAATTGGAAAAAAAAATAGGAAAATTTGGCAAAGAAGTGACTATAACCAAATGAATTGAGATGAAATGAGATGCAATGAAAAGGACCAAAACTTGCCAAAATTACTACAATTAAAACACTGAAAACAGGAAAGAAATGTACACAAAGAGTGTATCCATGTAATCTCTCCTTCCTTCCCCCATTCAAAATGCCCTAGGCTGTGTTCAAATGGGAAAGGCATCAGTGTATCCACAGGCATCCAGATTAAGCACACAGCTCTCAGATTTAAAACCCTGCAGTGGAGGTGCATGGATRGTAAAGACAAAGCTTCCAGTTTGGTATTTCAGCCTGGATTCAGGAGACACAGCTTTGTCTTGTTGCAGYTTTATGGCAACTTTTAACAGCAGTGATGGAGGAGCACCGCTTTTAAAGACAACCAGCCTCTGCCCCAGGGCACGGCCGAGCCCCTCAGCCCTGGGAAAGCCTGGGCAAGGCAGGGCAAAAAACTGCCTGGCAGCCAGGGCTGAGCCAGGGGAACCGAGCCAGAAACAGCCCTGCCAGCCCCGAGGGCACAGCGGGAGCAGGAACGGGGGCAGGAGAGGCCCGGCAGGAATGGATGGCCCTGCAGCCCCTGACTCCTGTGAGGGCACTAATTCTGCATGTTTATATTGCTATGGAGAGAAATGGGACTTGGAGTATATGTCTGTAAATAAATTAATTACTCTGAGATTAACCCAATTGTCTTCCACAGTTTCAAGTCCAAATCAAGTTAACGCAAAACCCTATCATTTTTGTATTAAGGATAATTACTATTAAAAAGTCCCAGTATGCTCAAAAAAGTAAAGTTGTCAAGCCAAGGAATAAAAGGCCAAAAAACTCTAAAAAGTGATGTTGCATTATGCAAAAAAATAATAATTCTCTCTTGTTATGTATATATAATATGATACAATCTATGATAATATCACAGATAGTGTTGTTGGACTCTCTATTTTTCCACTGGACAGATTTTTATAGTCTGCACAGACRTGCAGGGATGCTAAGGACTATAAACTGCACAGTTCAACAGACCTGACTTTCTAAATTAGAAAAATAGKGGCACCCATTTTCAYTGTTAGACATGACTGATTGWTTTTTGTCTTAAGCTTCCTGAAATAATTTATCTGAAGAATATTGCCAATATGGAAAATTTCACCAGAAATTTCACCAGAAAAAAMMAWTKGRAAWKGGATAMCAATATTGTCTAGTGAACCTYATTAAGGGGACAGATAGCACAGATGCTAACTGTGYGTATTGGAAACAGAAATACAGATATAGTCACTGTAATGAAACTAACTGCAGGAGRWAAAGGTAGTGCAATAACTAGTTTCTAGCTGGATTAAGCCAACAACAAATAATAAGAATGTTGTTTCAGTGAAGCTTTTTAACTGATGCTACCTCTTCAGTGTCATTAAATCATTACTGCATACAAAATTGTATGCAGTWATGATTTAATGCACCCTAGGATGGGTATATAGAAAATTGCTGGTTCCTTCTTCAGAAGCTGCATTACTTTCTATTCATTCTGTGAATAATTTAATCATAAATTCAAATAAAGAGCAGCTTTAGCTCAACTATCCTTCATGGACATCCTACCAAGAGACTAGCAAAGCAACATATTTTGTATTAAGAGAACCAAGACATCAAAATGCAGAGTTGAAGTAGGGAGCTGCCAGAAAATACTGTATTAAAGAAATAACCTATCATTGTAGGCTGACTATTAGTGAGTTTTGGTTCTGCACCACCCACAATATTATATAAACAAGGAAAAAAAGAATCTTAATCTGAATCCAGATGCACAGTTTGATTTTRAATAGCACATAATCCATCATTGTTTGTAGTTGTGTGCATGAAAGAAAGAAGAGAACTTAGAAGAAATAATGTCAGCTGTTGCTTGCTGGATAGCAAAGCAGGATGTTTGTTATATGTTGTCTCAGATTTTTCTTGCCAAGACCTATCTCTTTCCTGAAGCAGAGAAGATATCTTCATTTCATCTCAAAATCCATTCCCTTACCAGCAACTTGAATATCACCAGTGTCAATGTAACTATAAATTTTTGAGCAGTTTTTATCTGTCTTGGTTTGAAAGACAGGTATCTGCTAGGGAGGGACAAGGCCTCCCTTGGAAGGAAGAATTCAATCCCCCTCCCTCCAAATTATTGTAATTTATAAAATTAAAGGGCTCTCAGGCAGAGGTGTGGGGTTGGGAATAACAGTTCTTTACTAGCACGTAGAACAAACAAGGTAAACAACAACAACTACAGCATTAATAATAAACAGAAYCAGGAAACCTTGTGACAGCCTTCTTGGCTGAGATCGGAAGGGATGGAGAGGTTTTGCTTCACTAAGTCTGATCTYGGTGCCCCTGCAGGGCACTGAGAGCACCAAGCTGGAATGATGGARGATCCCAGGCTGGTGGATGAGATCTATCAGAAGTTCCACGGTGGTAGCTGGAACGACAGGATGTCCCAGCAGAGAAGAGTTGGGTGTGGGGCCACAGAATAGCAAAAAGCCTCAAAGCAGAGCTGGAGAAGCGGCGGCAGAGATGGGACAGGGCTGGCCCAGCTCCGGCAGGGCAGGAGGAGGAGGCGAGCTCAGAATTCCTGGGCACATGAGCAGATGGTATAGATATCCCAGGACCAGACTTTGGTGGTGACAGTGAACTGCTTTTGTAGCAAGCGGCAGGCTGGCCATCCTCTCCAAAAAAATGCCAAAAGCAAGAGACAGTGTAGCTGTCCCCAGGCCCTGTCCTTTACCTGCCCCCAAAACTTCTCTTCCCCTCCCCGCCAAGGGAAACTGCCCAAGACAAAAGTGTAGCCATGTCCTCCCTCCTCTCCTCTGGCCACTTCTTTTGTCTTTTGCTTTAGTACTGATAAGCACCCAACAGTTAGTTTCCTAGCAACTTATGAGAAGAAATTCTATAAATAAAAAATAAACTAATCTAACCCCCAACAGAAGGATATGTTTTTAACCCAGCCTCTACTAATTTTGAATAGTTCTGAATTCCTCTGGTGTGGTTCAGAACCTCCTCTGATGTAGCTCTTGTCCTCTCATCCTGTTACTGGTTACCTGGTGTAGTGGTTTCACGTTTGCCAATTTCTGTTTCCCAAAATTGGTGTATAGTGGTCTGAGTGTTCATTAGAATCATTTACAATTTTTCCCTCTGTGAGACAGGATCAGGAGAAAAGCAAAGCAGGTCTAAACTTAAAAGATATGAAGACAGGTTTATTAACAAACACTAAAAGAAGAGAATGAGAGTTAAAATGAAACTTTCAAAACACTTTTCCTCCCCGCAAACAATTTCCCACTATCAACATAAAGAGACAAAACCTGGAACTCTTGGTCAGTTTCACCACTTTAAAACAGTCTTTAATCAGTTCTTAGGGAGAGGAGTCTCTCTTAGGAATCCCAGGGAGACATTGCCACAAGAAAAGAACAATCCTCTGGTGGCCCCTATGTCACAAATCTGCAGCCTCCCAGGGAATTCTGCAAACCATGAAGTCCTCTCACTTGGCAACCTTCCCGTTAGCTGCAGTCATCGGCCATAACAGCTTCTTTAGGGTACAGTTCAACGATGACTCTTCTAATTTTCTTCAGCTATCTCTAGAATCATCTTCATCTCAACAAACAGA
>CADDXX010000268.1:1074648-1084772 GCA_902810485.1 Alauda arvensis | reverse complement strand
CTCAGAATTCCTGGGCACATGAGCAGACGGTATAGATATCCCAGGACCAGACTTTGGTGGTGACAGTGAACTGCTTTTGTAGCAAGCGGCAGGCTGGCCATCCCCTCTCCCAAAAAAAAGCCAAAAGCAAGAGACAGCGTAGCTGTCCCCAGGCCCTATCCTTTACCTGCCCCCAAAACTTCTCTTCCCCTCCCCACCAAGGGAAACTGCCCAAGACTAAAGTGTAACCAGGTCCTCCCTCCTCTCCTCTGGCCACTTCTTTTGTCTTTTGCTTTAGTACCAATAAGTACCCAACAGTTAGCTTCCTCGCAACTTATGAGAACAAATTCTATAAATAAAAAAGAAACTAATCTAACCCCCAACAGAAGGATATGTTTTTAACCCAGCCTCTACTAATTTTGAATAGTTCTGAATTCCTCTGGTGTAGTTCAGAACCTCCTCTGGTGTAGCTCTTGTCCTCTCATGCTGTTGCTGGTTACCTGGTGTAGTGGTTTCACGTTTGCCAATTTCTGTTTCCCAAAATTGGTGTATAGTGGTCTGAGTGTTTATCAGAATCATTTACTCTTTTTCCCTCTGTGAGACAGGGTCAGGAGAAAAGCAAAGCAGGCCTAAACTTAAAAGGTATGAAGACAGGTTTATTAACAAACACTAAAAGAAGAGAATGAGAATTAAAATGAAACTTTCAAAACACTTTTCCTCCCCACAAACAATTTCCCACTAACAACATAAAGAGACAAAACCTGGAACTCTCAGTCAGTTTCACCACTTTAAAATAGTCTTTAATCAGTTCTTAGGGAGAGGAGTCTCTCTTAGGAATCCCAGTGAGACATTGCCACAAGAAAAGAACAGTCCTCTGGTGGCCCCTATGTCACAAATCTGCAGCCTCCCAGGGAATTCTGCAAACCATGAAGTCCCTCTCACTTGGCAACCTTCCCATTAGCTGCAGTCATGGGCCATAACAGCTTCTTTAGGGTACAGTTCAACGATGACTCTTCTAATTTTCTTCAGCTATCTCTAGAATCATCTTCATCTCAACAAACAGARGTCTTCTTCTCCCTAGGGGCAGAGGGCTTCATATCTTTATCTTCCTCTGTTCAAAATTCTCCATTAGGTCACAGCTGTATCAGTCCACGGCTATGACTATACCTTTGCATCCCCCTAAAAAGCATTCTGTAAGTTACAGGGATACTTTAGTCCACTCTCCATGGCCTCACAAGAGAAGTTCAGCCCAAACTAGACAACTCCTCAATCCTTTCTCYCACTTAGGACTTAACTCTCTCTCTTCACTGGCTTCAATCTCATGCTGTGTCTCTCCAGGTTTCACTCTGGCTGTTCTCTCACTCAGAGAAAGATTAGTGCTTTGTAAATTTCACCTGTCAAGGAARGAGTTAACATTCTCCCAGGTTTGCAGAGGGCATGCTGGTTCTTCCCAGTGGTGACCAAAGGTGGTAGGGTCAGGCCTCACTTGGCAGAGCCAGGGTCTCAGGCTTCTGGCTGCTCCAGGGCCACTTGCCCGGCTGCAGAGCCACCTTTGGCCTCAGCTGCATGATCTCTCRCATGGCTGGGCCCCTCCTGGCAAGGGGTCTTATAAACCCTTCTAAGGTGTCTGCAGTACACTGGGGACAAGGCGATGGCTAGCATCTTCTTACCAGGCTTCCCCGCCTTCTTCTGCCCGGCAGCCTCCGGCGGGGGAGACCAGGCCTGTCCCTGCCAGGCCTTCCGGGCTGCGATGGAGGTGCAGCYTAYAGCAGCAAGATTTTAACAGCTGCACAGMSCRATCCGGCYGGGATRAGACATACTMTCCTCCCCTTCCCCTGCCTGGGAGTCAGCAGGCCCRGCAGGCTTCCTGGGAAAGGCCTGGCCCAGGAAGGGCTCAGCTGGGCCCAGGAGCTGGGAGCCRGGGTCAGTTTACCTCTTCCAAGGCAGGAAGAARGAGGRCAATTCCTGGAATKCCTCTGATTTTAACCCTGTGTGTTCCTAGAGGCATGTCGTCTTTCTAATAGCTATATCAAATGTCAACATTCACAGCTAGAGTCTGATTTGGTTTGCTATAACTTTCTTGAAAGAATCACTTCTTTCCCAAACTACCWCACCTGGGAGAAGAGATCACTCTCACTTGGTTACASCCTGCTTTCAGGCAGTTGWAGAGAATGATATGGTCACCCCTGGGCCTTCTTTTCTCTACACTGAGCAACCCCAGCTCCCTCAGCTGCTCCTCATGGGAATCACTCTCCAGACCTTTCACCCACTTCATTGCCCTTTTCATCACTCAACACCTTTTTCAAAGTGAGGGGACCAGAACTGGATGCAGTGCTCAAGGTGAGGCTTCAGCAGTGCCGAGTAMAGGGGGAGAATATTTTAGAATATTAATTCAGGAAAAAATTGTGTGCTGTCATTTCAGCTCTTTCTGCTCCARTTTAAGAATTCTATTTAATTTTCAGATTGAACTGTATTTCTTTCATCAATCTTTCACAATTGAGAATATTCTTTCATGTTTCATCTTCTCAGCTCTATCAGTAACTTCCTTTGTAATTAATCAAATGAAACATGTCTCTTCCTGATAGCAAAGCTGGAACACAAACTTTGTTTTTAAAATAAAATAATAAAAGTTATGCAGATAAACTAAATTAATTAGACAATAATAAAATACCTGCCAAGGAAAAATCTTCCAAAATTCAGTTTTGATGAAGTCCAAGGTGTAAATGGAAAGGTATAAGAATGATTCTCCACAAAGTTATAATACGCAAGGTGAACACTCATCAGCTATAAGATCCATTTGTAGGAAGAGATGTAACTGACAATGAAACAAATTAAAGAAAAAAAACCACAAAAACAAATTATGTTGGAAACAGGATAATATTGYATCTCACTTCTTAAAATACACCAACCATAATGATGGAACTGAGGGGAGAAACAACTTGATGCACTGAAGCAAATTAGAATAGATGATGGCACTTCTCGTTTGTATTCCTTACTGATACAAATCTTTAGAGCGGTTTTCCTGTCCGTAGCACTTGAGCAGAGTTTACTGAGCCCAGAATTCTCCTGTAGTAAAAAGAGGGGAGCCTTGGKGCAAAAGAACTTGGCTTTATTGACCTATTGTGTAAAAGTAGCTGGACAAAATGTCTCCCTTTGGCTCATTCAACTTTCCACCCACAAAATKTTTCTGATCTTGCTCTTGACATGTCCACATTTTCTAACTTCTAACTTCTTCATTTGTTTCCTTCTTTCTTCCAGATATTTTCTCATGCATCCTCTCTCTTCTTTATCTTCTTCCTCTTCAGACACTGATGACTCTGCAAGGTACCAATTCTTGCTGCASCTGTATAAACAGCAAGTGGAAGCCAGCTCTTCTTTTCCCTCACCACCCCCTCAGAAAATATTAAGTAAATCTTCATGTTTAACAACACTGCTCCTAGCAAGAAGGATTTCTGATAAAGGATTAACTGCAGTATGCACATAACATGCCATATAGTCATCTCTTAAAAAAGTGAAATATGATTTTATGAATTGTAACTACTGAGATATTAATCTGATCACTTTCAAAAGTATAACCTTATTGTAAACTTCATCAGATTCCATTATACTGCAGCTCTTTTTCATCAAGACCATTTAAACAGTAACAAGTGCTCAAAAGAATTATTAGGTGAAAAAAAGGACTGTTCTTGTATCAAGAGACAAGAAGGTGTGGTGGTGTGCTTCCCTGCCCCCCTTTCTGCTCACGGAGAAGTCATGCTGACTGTGATGGCTGCAGYTGCCTTCAGCTGGACTCTGGGGAGACAGGTAGCGACACAATAGCTGAGGTCTAGTTGAGCAAGCACCATCTAAAATATGGCTGTTGTGCAAATTTGACTATAAGTCAGTCATCTTGTTACATAAACAGTGAACAGCCCAGCAGGCTGCATGCCAGCATCTCCTCTTAAATAGGGCTCTCTAAGTTACTCCTTGAGGTTGAGAGAATCCTTGTTTATTCAGATACTCAGGAAGTAACATAGAAAGAAACATGCTGAAACTTTGAAATCTTAATAAAGTATCTAAAGGATTGATTGCACATACATAATCCTTTAGACACAAGCCATTGACTGAATTCATCTTCATTCAGATGCACCTAAACTCTGCTCTGGGAAGAAGTTTAAAACTCAGGGGTGTCCTTTCTGAACCTCAGGGCCCAACAGGAGGATCTCCCTAACAATATTGTCTGACCTTGTCTTCTCGGCAGTAAACAATCAAGTATACCTTGCCATTGAATCTTATTAAACCATTAAGGAATTTGCCATTGAACTCTTGTCTTACATCTATGAAATATATTGCTGCTTCTCGCTAGTGAGTAAAGTRCATCTTTCCTTGGCAGAAGGGGATATTATAACTTCTCAAAATAAAGGCTGCAAAATGATAGTGATATGTTGGAAGCAAACAAGGTGGAACTGGGCAGTTTCTTTTACACTGAAAGAAGGGGAAGAACAACTTGATTATAAATAGCACGAGTAATCTTGGCATTGGACAGGAGACCTTAATGTAGCAGGACTCTGCTAGAACTGTCTAGCACCTCTTGGWTCCTCAAATGTGTCTTTATTATAGAGCCATAAGACAGTGCATTAACTGATTGCTTTTGATTGCCATTAATGGGACTTACTCAACCATAAGTCTGTTTCTCTGTTTTAGTAATATTTACATAAATACAATCATTTTTTGATGTATTTATGTAAATACATATGTATTTATGTATACACCTCTTGCATTAATAAGACTTCTATTGATAGAGAGCATACAGTCCTCTGCTCATGAGAACTTATACAATGGCATTACTTAGGAGATGAAGGATTAAACTAAATCAGGATAAGAAGTGATGTGATTGGTTACAATAGTGCAATACTTTTTTCCCCTATTGATTGCAACCTAAAATTTCAAAGAACTATCTGTCAGCAGGAAAGGAARCAGTGACCGTTTTGATCATAGAAGAGCTGCTAGCAGGTAGAGGAAACAGAACTTAGCCTTGTAGGCCTTCCTTTTTTTCCCTGAAGTTATTTTCAGCAAGTTAAATGCCTTAGGAATTTGGAAAAGGAAAGTACCATTATTTGTGCCAGGGAGCTGCAAGAGTTGCTCCTAAAAAGTGTTCTGGGAGCCAGGCTGACCCCAGCAGTGGTGGGACAGTCCCTGCACTGTCCCAAAGCACTTGAGCTGCATGAGAGTAGGGCACTGACAGCAACAGGTCCCATCAAGAGTCCAGTGAGTATCAAATRAAGCAAGGTAACAAGYCATGTCCTAAGAAAATCCAGGAAAYCCAAACAACAGTTTGGAAACAGGCCAGAGAAAGGCACACCTACAACARARTTCAGTCCTCAGGTTGAGCAGAAATGGGCTCCTGGGCCCATGGGCAGGGCTGAAGGGAGGCTGCAGGGGAGAACTGTCACAGACAGTAAAGCTTGTTAGTCACCATAGGGCCCTGAGAGCTTGTCAGGGAAAAAATCCAAACTATCCAAAGTCAAACTTCTCTCCATGCAGATGTTGCCACTTCTGTTTCAAATAACCTTAACACAGTCACTATTGCCTCATTTTTCCTTACTCAATACCTTTTTCCATGCAAAAGAAAGGAGGAAAGCAGATGAGCTGGGGGCATGCTCAAGGAACAAATGCATGGACCACATACTTCTTATCTTTTATCAGAGCATGAATCAGCTTGATTGGTCTCTCCCTTTGCAGGATGAGAGGTTAAGTGTCAYAAAAAGGGACATACATAGAGAAAATTTTTATGCCTTTTTTCTGAGTGGGATTTTTTGAAGTAAATATGAAGTTCAGATAACTTAGTAGCAATGGTAACAAATGAGCAGACTTCAGAAAGTGCTCTTCTACAGCCCAGCAGGTAATGAACCTCTTACCTTCTCTGGCCMATTCAGAACGTAATGGTCATTAGGCTTGAAATAAGTTGCAAAGTAAATCTTTTACAGAGTTTCATTATAGATCATTGAGTGACAATTTGAAAAATTAATTCATGCTTGAAAGGGAAGAACTTTCTCTTTTTTGCCATAAAACCTGTTCTCCTCCAAATAARCTAGACCTTTTTGGTCTCTGTCTTTTCCTTGTCCATCTTGTCTTACGCTCAGTAAAACTAGAAATCAGGAACCACTTCTCTCTTTTTCATCACTTTTCCAGAATATTTTCTTTTAGAAAGGCCTAAGAAAGGATCCAAAAAGTGGAGAGAGCTGTTAAGTGCATCCTATTGTTGGTGTGGCAGATACCAGCCCTCAAAAAGTAGTATCCTCTGAAAGTCTGTGTGCATCTACTCTTAGCTCTCGTATTTAATAAATTGAATAATTTGAGACCATCAGCATCACCTCACCCCTTGTCTTCCTTACCAGGTGATTCATACAAACTTTTAATATAAGTTTAAGTTAACATTGGTTGTGACACAGATATCTCAAAATATCCTTTTATAAAAATCAACCACCTGTTTGTACTATTCAAATCAAACTCTAAACTAATAACTTATCCTCGGCAAAATCTTCCATCTTATGGCTCTTTCCTTATCCTAAAACTGATAAATAAAATTTCTAAGTGCTTCCTTAAAATCAAAAATTATATCATATTATCCTATCTTGTCCACTGACTGAATTCCCTGKTCTGACCTTGTACGTGATCCTGCTTTGAGAAGGAGATTCAACTAAAGAACTTCAGGGCTATCCTGCATAGAAATCATGTTGACTATTCCTCAAGTTGTCATATTTATACATAGGTCCACTGATAATATTTTTGTTATAGTTTGTGCTAACTTGCCTCACACATACAACAGTCTTACTCATTTTAAGTTTTGGAGGTGGTCCTTTAAAAAAAATTCCACATTTTTCATTCTCCAGTCCCATCATACTTAGATTGCTCTATAGATTAAATATGGTCACCATAGCSAGAACTTACAGACCACTCTTGTTTCTTCCACTAGTCTTTCTTTTCATTTCTTAAGAATTCCTTTAAATATGATATCTTGTTCTCACTACTGCTTATTTTACCTGTTTACCATACCCTATTTCATACACACTCTGACTTGAGACAAATCATGGCAAAAGTTTCAAGATACAAATTTGAGTTCACATACCTAATTCAGATTTTTGCAATATCCCATCTGCCATCTTGCTTGTGATTAGTTTTTGAGTTGATTTGGGTGGGGGGTTGGTGTTTTTTCCCCTCTATGATGACTTGTTTCTTGGTATCCCATTATATTTGATTAATTTTTTTTTTCCTTTGAAGACTACCTTTTATTTTTTCCCTAGTGTATATTCCATGTACTAACACTGTGATTATAGCTCTGAGGAATGCCTAAACTCCCCTGTTTTCCTCTTACTTGTGTATGTTTCATAGTACCTGGGGTAGAATTTGATATTTTATTGCCATAGGATGCTTTTATATKAATATAATATTCTGACCAATAATATTGTGTAATATAGTTCATAAATAGTTATAGTTATTAGTAAAACTTCTGTGCTTGGCTGCTGTTGGCTTGAAAAGCAGAGYAACCCTGACTGGCTTTCAGCATTATGAGTCCTCGTGTCCATGTCCAAGTAGCTACAAACATAAATAGGTCATTTGAATTGCAGTGATTCTTTTTGCTACTCAAAATTCAMAGGGCAATAATATGATAACCACACCAGAATTCGTTATTCAAACCATATTTTGTTGATAGCTGTGTTCGTACAGTTAGCAAGCAGCCTAGTATGAAAGAAGGTTAGAAAGAAGTTAYTTAGGTATCTTCAATCCTTCAATTTTTACAGTATTTCTTGCTTACAGAATTTTTCTCTGCCTGTTACTATAGATATTAATAATCTTCTTCTAGGTTTCATAGGCTGCTCTATTTCTCTAATTAATTTCCCTTGCATTTTATTTTCTTTTGAACAGACTGTTGAAAAGTGGACATCCAGAGATAGCTGTGCTGCRTATGTATGCGGCCAATTAGACTTTAAATTCAGTCAACAGCATTGAGAAAAAAGGTGGTACTTGTGAGACAGAACTGGATTTTACCATACTCATCTGAAAATATTTTTGTATGTGACTATGAGATTTAACTCCTTTGACTAAATATCTCTGCCCTCTCCTTTGCTTTCCACATCAAAATAAGTTTCAGAATGAAGCCACCTCAATTTACAGGTAGCAAAGAAACAATGCAAAACTAAGTGCAGCAAGTCACAATGGCATCCCAGAAGCAGAACATAAGCCACATATCATTTATCACAGTAAGCACTGAAATGAAAAAATAACAAAAGCAAACAAACAAACAAACAAACCCCCCCACAAATTCACTGTATTAACTACAAAAGTGGATCTTGACTTTCTAGCTGTTTATAGTAAGGCCATAGTATGATTTGAATTAATATCATTTAATGAAAGTTGAAAATAAGAAGRCATGCAGAAATACTTGTTAATATGAAAAAAGTACAGGAAGAACAAAATCATCTGTCTTGTTCTCTTTTTTTGGCAAGCAGTTACTGGCTTTGATCAATGCTAGAAAAGAAAATGAGTAAAACCTATTACATTTTATTCTCTATTTTGTTAAATTGATGAAAATACGTATTTCATCTGCTTTACATCTGGTACAATTATGCTTTTACAAGAGCTCCAGGAGTGCTGTCAGATGACAGAAGTACTTAGTCTTTGGCAATTTAGGACATGAATATTTTGATAGCCTTTTTTGCAGGACAGATTTTACAGAGCTTTTTTCTTCGCATATTTTATTTCCAATTCAAGCCTGCAATGCTTGAATCAACAGCTAAATTCAACAGAACCCTTCTACATGCATACAGCTTGCAGTGAATGCTTAATCTCTATTCGGAATTAAAACTGAAAATATGTCGAAGAAGTCCCATGTATGTTGYAGCAGAAAGCTGTTGTGAGGAGTTTTCTGTTTAGGAGGCAGCCAGAGGCCATGTTTGTGCCAGCACTATGCCAGCAAGAGAAATGACAGTCTGAGCTAGACATTGTCTTCTTTGGGTCATTAAGGCTGACCTTCCCAGGGTACTGTGCTGCATTTCTGTAGCAGCTGGTTATGTCTATGATTCAATAAAATCTGAGCTGCAGCTACTGYTATTCATATAGTTAGATATGTTCATTAATAATTCTTAGTATCTTAGAACCTGACTTTGATTGTTTTTCTTCTCTGGAATTCCAACAGTTCTGAAAGAAAACTGTTTGTCCAAAAAATAAGAGATTAATTGTTTTCATAGAAAGACTGCTTTTGTTACTTGAATAATAATTGATCTTTGGTAATATCACTAAAGGGCCTTTAAGTCAAGACTATTTCCTRGGGAGGGGGTGGAAAATTAGCTTATTTTTAAAGATGTCCTAGTTAATTTAACAGTGACTGTAGGAGGCTTCAACTGAAAAATAATTATATAAAGTCTCTGTTGGGGAGGTTGAGAGGTGGTAAGCATCTATAATGTTTAATGCATTTTTCCTACTGCATAGTATTCTCTGTAGATACACAACACTGGCTTCATTTTCACTGCATTGAATTGCACTCATTTTTGGTTTTAATTAGTGCTCTTAACTAAACTTCTCCTTCCAGTTGTCCAAGCATAATGAACTGTATTCAAGTTCGTGTATTCAAACCAAGCTAAGTGATCTAATTAGAAGCACATTCTTCTTTGAACATGGCCAAATGTGAATTATCTTCCCAAACTCTTTGCTTTGAAAGCCCATCTAGCCTATCTTTTGTAAAATTAAAGACAACTGTTTTARGTAGAAGTTTCATTTGAGCAATAAATAAATTCACTTGTTTTATTTCACCAATAAATAAATCCAATTGTTGGGGGTTACTAATATAATTGCGATATCTGAGCATCAAAGTAAATTATTTCAAATAACGAATATCTTGATCCATGCAATTTTGATTTAAACTAACAAAAGCCGTGTTTGTTAAAAATCATAGGAGTTTTCCACTCAAAAATAAAGATTTGAAAAATTCCAAGCTTTTATTTCAAATCAATTTTGTTGTCTTTTGATAGTTATAAGTAAAATGTTTTCTAAATGCCTATGTTCTATATAATGACTATATGTTCTATACCAGATATYAACAAATGCATTTTAAAAAAACCCAACAAAACATATGAGATAAAGTCAAAACATTTAGGAATATTACATCC
>CADDXX010000268.1:1042293-1073968 GCA_902810485.1 Alauda arvensis | reverse complement strand
TTTACATATCAAGTGTGTAAATTGCAYAAACTTCTGTTTAAGGTTGTTCCAAGACTGTATTATTTTGCCAGCAATATGAACAACCTGAACTGTCTTGACCAGACCATGCCACTGAGAAGTCATGTTGAATTATTTATGAACACCTCCACCCTTACCTTTTCAAAGTTACATTTATGTTACTTATAGTGCAGATCTGGTCTATGTGTCTTGTTTCTTGATGGATGATTTCACCTGTAGCTATATTCAAATTAAGCTTTATATGTCATATTATCTATTCTGTCCTAATAAAATATTTATGCTGATGACTTTTCTGTGGATTTCAGAAGGAATGCTGGAAGCATAGCTTGCTGTAACRGAGGCACCATTAAATTCATGATTAATCTTTAGAAAATTAAATTCAAGTGGTTAGAACTCCCCGTTTTCCGTAGCAGATCCTGAGAAGTAGTAAGGGCTTAACATAACCCCACTAAACTATAGGTTTTGGTATGGTAACAGACATCAGACTAACAGTTTTAGGAAGAAAAAAAAATCCCTAAATAACACTACAGTAATAAATACAAGTAATTTCATTAGTACAATTATCTAGAAATACAGTAATTCCCTGATACTGGGCTAAAGTTAATGTCCAGGTGTGCAGTGGGTTACACAGCCAGGGTGATAAGGCAGGCAGGCAGGAAGGAGGGCATAGTGCTGGCTTTGGAGCAGTCACTTGTCTCAGTCAGACTCGGGGCATTCTGGATTTCCTTGTCTGCTCTCCTTTGCTAGGTTGCAGAAGTGCTGTCTGGACTCRGTTACACATCTTCATATCCCAAAAAATCATTTAGGTAAAGTTAGCAATATAAGAGTCACTTCCTCCCTAAATGCTGCCACTACAGACGAAAATCGGGCTCCTCACTGACTGATATGGGAAGAGGGAGATGCGTGTAAGGGTGTAAGGGAGAAAAGTAAAATGTTTATGGCTTATAAGTTGTGATTTGTTTTGGTATTTCACCTAAGAATGAAACACTTTTCATGGTGTGCTTTTCAGCTTCCACTCAWCTGGTSTGGATGGAAGCCTTTTTAAYATTTATGCAATGTACACATTTTTAAAAAACATTTGAATTTTGAGCTGTAATCCTTTTACCATAAAACTATTCCAATTTCCTGTAATTTCATATTTTTATATGTGTTACTGCTACATGTATAATTTTTACCTGCGAATATTCACTCTGGAATCTTAATTTTGTTGTCATTTTGGTTTTTATCCATTCTTCCTTTGTGTGATAATAATTTGTTGAATTTAAATATCTRTGATATTCCATACCTTTCATAGTGTTAAAAAACCCGAAATTTAAAAAAAAAAAAAATCCTGACCCACACATTATTAACCATTTCTGTTTATACCAACTGTAGATATCAGATATTACTGATTTTTTTTTTTATCCACACTAAAATAATTTATCTTCATTCTTATATAGTGCCTTTTGCTGGTTTATRTAGATGCCCTGGTAAAAACTGTTCATCACACTAGTTGAGATGGTATGCTGTTATCCTAGATAACATGATAACATTTTAGAAGTCTTTAAAAACCRGTTGCTCTTATCTGTTCTTTAAAGTGCCACACCTACTTATACTAAATATCATTATTTTATCCTCTGATGGCATGATTCTATCATTTTAGATTAAGCCTGAGTAACTATTCAAAAACAGCTAATGAACTCTGATACAAATTTTGTTTTATAGAAAGAAATAAAACTGAATTTTTGGAATGTTAATTCAATTTATAAGAAACTATATAATCAGCAAGAATTATTTACCTGGYAATATTCTTTTACATATTAAAAATCTCATTATCTGGTTTATTACTCACCAGATCTTTTGCTGCACAGATAAAATCTGGAAAGACTATTTCTTCTGGTTAAGAAAGCATTATTTATAATAAATATATATATATGGTCAATGCAATTAATTTAAATATAACTTACAGGCATTTTGGCTCCTTTTGCCAGCAAGTTCTGTTTCAAAGAGAAGAGAGGAAATTCTTAAGTCTCTTAGAGACTAGATTCGTGTCTTTAATGTTTCATGACTATTACCTATGGAAGAGCTGTGAAGGTCACCTATCTTAGGAAATCACCTTGGAACTAGTTCGACCTTAACAGAAGCAATTTTTTAAATAACATCGACTGAAATTTTTACATACTTGGTTTCATCTCATTATGTTTAGCTGTTGGGCCCTGAAATAATGAGATAATTACCACTGTGGATCAGTCTTCTATCGTGCACATTTGATTTTGGTTATATGGGAATGTTTTACTTCATTTATTTATATTTATTAGAAATAACTTAACATCCACTCCATTATGAAAATTCTTCATCAGTCTTTACTGTTATTTTTCTGTGACCTCCGCACTTTAGAATGTCATTTAGGTTGAGCTTAAAACTATTTATTCATTCATAAATAAATGTACAGAAAATGGATTAATATTTACAGCAAAAGTATTAGTTCAGTTGTATTAAAATAGTAGCTAGAACTTTGGTGATACTTCATAATTTAGAAATAAAAAAAATAGATTAAAAAAAAAAAAAAAGTAGGACAGTCACTGTTGAGCCAGACACTTTTTATGGGCTCTGGCATGAGAAAGTTTATTGATMATTTCAAATTATTTTTAAGATCTTGTAGATTTTGCAGACATGCAATATGTAACATATATTGCCCATAAAACTGGATTTACTGACATGAGCACAAAAAGATGGCAGATCTGATTTCCCTGAGGTTTCAYAATTAAAGATCTTCTTTCTCTGAAGACTGATTGTGACTTGATATSAATATTAGATTATTATGATGGTAAWYATGAGGTTTATCTTTCAACACCTCTGAGATAWATAGWGTCTTATRCAATATTGACTCTTCCAGAACTTTTCCCTCATATTGATCCCACCCTACACACCTTAGAAATGGCAAATGAGATTGCCATAGTGTTATTCAARCTGTCATGTGCCAGTTATGGGAGGAAATAATATGACTATTTATACAGTACCTAACTTTAGACGTGCTTAAGAAATTTGGAATTCCTGAAATTTCTTTATGTTTAGCACTTCAGATAATGTAAATTTACTTGTTGATGGTGAACGGATAGGTTCTTAAATAATACATGAAGTAGCAGTTTTTTAAAATATAAGGGGTTAACTGCAGACAGCTATGTTTATTAGAGTAATAATATTAACTGTCTTTAAAATATGATTAATCAAACCAAGTTTTTATTTTCTTTTCAAAAATGCAATAAATAAGAATTTTCAAACATGAGGTCTCTGCCAGAATTAATCCTTGAAAATAAAAATCAATGATAACTTGGACATCATTCCAAGATGACCTTAGTATTCACTTGCAACATTGTTTTAGGAAGTAATTTAATCGTAATGAAATTTCTTAACAATTAGATGCTCCAGAAACATTTTTTATTTTATTGAAATGTCATTGTARTTTCATTGTTAACCTCCTATTTTGAAAAAAATACTAAAATATTTAATATTTAGAATGTTGAAATAAATCAGTGTTATTATTGATAGCATTTATGTTRGTCTTCTATTTTATCTCTACTTAAAAAGGCATTATAAACTTCTTAAAAACTCAATTTTGCAGTCATTACTCARCATGTCAAACATAAAATCCAGGAGTCTGTGTTTGAGGAAAATGATGAAATKATGTAAATCTCCAGAAGGCAACTAAACATAAATCAGATTGTTCAAAATGWGCATTTGGCATTAAAAGTTATCAATAATGTTTGGGAAAAGCCTGATTAAATAGCTCTCGAAAGTATATACTTGCTTKTCTATCTTTGACAAGGTGGTACTTTTTAATTTCAAAACCTAGTGGATTAGTTCCATGAAGACATATTTATATAACAAAGGAAGGAAGGAATCTCTTCTGCTGTTGACCCAAATAATGAATTTACAGAATCATAGAAAGTCTTGGGTAGAAGGGACCTTAAGATCTTCTAGTTGCTATTGACCTCACTAGGCCAGGTTGCTCATCCAAMCTGGCCATGGAGGCTTCCAAGGATGAGACAGCCACAACTTCTACAACTTCTCTGGACAAAATAYTCCAGTGCCTCATTACACTCTGAGTAAATTATTTTTTTATAACATCTAATCTATTTATATAAAATGTGTGGTGTAAATGACATCAACCAAAACACTTCTAATTTTAAAGTTTAGAGTGAAATAATGGAGACTAGAACTGTCTCCAAAAATGTAACCTATATAAAATGAATCATTAATACYCAATAATTAAAAATCATTGCAAAGAGATGAGGACATTATTTCAGAAGGGTTCTACTTCTTCATCTCTGTGTTCAGATCTCAGGACACACATTTATCTTCTTTCATTTTATGACAGGCATGGAAAGCAGTTTGAAAATATAAAAAGCATTTCTAATCTGACTGCATCTATACAAGTTATGCACCCTTATTTTACCAGGTAAAAAATGTTCTGTTTTTGCAAATAGTTTTTAGAAATATCCACTTAAAAAGAAGCTGCGTTTCTCAGTAAGTTGAGGTAAGTTAAAAATAGCAAACAAAATTTATGGCAGCAAATGTCAAAGTCTTGTAATTTCATTAAGCAAGACTTTCAGATTCTCCTATGTATTATTATGCTTCAGATGCAGCAAAAAAAAATCTGAAATATTTTTTGGGCTGAATAGAATATCAAAATTTTGTAAACACAATAAATTTTTAGATTATTTTGAATTCAAAACTGTAAATTAATGAGTGCAGATTAGCAATGATTASCATGTGTAAAATTGCCCAAAACATCCTATCAATATGTTTTTGTTTCAAGTAATTTTGAAATTCAGTTTGTGAACAACATCTTTTTGTCCTAATGGTGTAATTTTAGTTTGCCTGACACTATTGAGCCCAAGGAATGTATGGAAGTCTCCCTTTGTATAGAAAATGCCATTTGAGTCTACAATCAAAACAATTCATAGTTAACTGATGAACTTGTATAAACACAAAGAATTGTCACTGGATTGTCCCATGAAGACTATTTTCTCCTTAGCATGAGTAAAGAATTTTTCCCCAGTGCTCATTCCCATCCAGTTTAACAAAGTCAAACTTCAAATTGTAACACTTGTGTTTATTCCAGGTAAGCAAAATTTCAGTTTTTTCAGTATATTTTGATGGGGAATACATTTAGGATGTCCTGAACACAAACCTCTCTCCAATTCACTTCTCTCGACACATAATTTGCATTGTTAATCTCTTCCCCACTAATTTCAAATTCTGCTGCAAAACTTCCCTTCATAATGTTYCCTCATTACCAAATTTGCCTTACAGCTCAGATCTTTGATTACTTGTATCTTACCCGTATTGTTAACCTCAGGCTCCTTAGCTTCCCTCTGTCTTGCATACTGCTTATCATGTTGGGCTTTTTTTTTGTTTGTTTTTTTCTTTTTCTTGTTTGGTTTTGGGTTTTGTTATTTTTATTTTGTGTGTGTTTGTTTTTGTTGGGGGGGGGTTGTTTGGGGTTTTGTTTGTTTCATTTTGGTTTTTGTTGTTGTTGTCTTTTAAGGTTTTTGTTTATTGGTTTGGGTTTTTTTTCTTAAATTCTGTACTAGCAGCCTTCTGTCTTGGCAGTTTCCCTATTTGCTTCTCTAATATCCCAGTATCTTTCACTGTGGTCCTAATCCTTAACTATTCTTAGTGTACTATAAAATAACTGCTTACAGTTAAAAAAAAAGTAAAATTGCATACCTTTTGTCTCATTTCCAGATTTTTCCCCATTCTCCTGTTTTCTTTTTTTATCAGATACTGGCAGAGTTTCAGGTGCCAAACCTATCCTTTTAGAAATTCTGGAGTATCTGACATATCTTCATGAGACTGGCAGATATCATGCAGGATCTACAGGGTACATGTCCTTTTGAAACGATAGCAGAACATCAAGTGCATCTGAGAGCACCACTTCRTAGCATCCACAGCAGCATTAGACTCTTCAGATATCTGGATCATTCTTTCTGTGTCCTAATTAAGGCTTATCTTCCACAGTCTTGCATTGCTTCCTGATTACAGGCAAAGAAAATATATAGACTATTTCTGTGTTTTWTTTCAATTGTGGTACAAGAAACTTCAAGGCTATCCTTCCAGCTTTGGGCTGATGTGGGCTTAGTCATTGTTAAAGAAGTCCCTTGTGCTTTAGTGGATTTCTTTGCTAAGATCTGAAAAGTACCTGCTGWGCATGAAGGGTTTATATGCTGATTGAATTCATAGGGATCTTCACAGAAATGGGAAGACAGATGTTCCTCACAGGAATATGTGGGTATTATTGAGAAATGTCCCAAATTCCAGGTGCCTGTTGCAAGGCAGAATTTTATAGCCATGGTCAGAAAAGGTCTTCAGAGTTTATTTTACACATGCATGCACCCACCTATGTACTTCCTTGACTTTCTTCTCATACAGTATTTAAATGTGTAGTTTTTATAATAAATCTGTTTGAGATACATGAAAACTTCTCTCTAAAGTCTAAACTTAATTTTCAGCAAATGGTAACAAAATCTCTAATGTAAAATGCCTGCAATATTTAAAAGAGGTAGTATTGTTGAACTACCCATTAAAAAGAAATCAATTTGGTCTCAAAATGAAAAACATGAAATAAGCATTTTTAAAGGTTTATAAAGAAAATTTTCTTTAATTTTTTTGCCTTTCATGTGTGTTTTCTACTAAAAATTAATTTGTCTTTCTGATTACTTTTTATCTATCTTCTAGCAGAAAAGATCTGTTTAAACAAAATACAATCTGAGGAGATTTTTTTTGTTTTGGTGGATTTTATAAAATTGGTGTTGTTTGGTGCTTTGTTTGGGGGTTCTTTTTCATTTTACTATATCTTTTGCAGAAATTGCTTTAGAAAAAATGGTAACATATATTGGGKTTTTTTTATGATTTTTAAAATTAATAATCTATTGATAATGATAAATAATTGCTGAATCACTGTTGAAATGGTTTTCTTTATCCCATTACATTGCATATTTATGTCTATCATTAGAGATACCCCAGGTTTTTCATTCCAAGAATAGCTATGTCATTCACATGATTTTGATAACTTCTCAGAAGATTGAAAACTACATCATTGCCAGTAAAGGTAGTCTCATACTTGAGACCTTTTCCATTTTTCATATATTTTTACTTGGATTGGCTGTTGTTATTGCATGTTCATTGAAATTATGCAACTTTATAGGAAGTAGCATATTATATTTAATTGAAAGATGTCTGTATACAATAAGACACAAATCCCTCTCTGCATAAATTGCATCACTGCTTCCAAGGAGTGTCCAGGCCCCGTTTGCCATCAGAATCCAATCCTTCCAAAGACCAAGGACATTCCTTCATGGGATGCATACATTTAGCACTGTGACAAGATGACAGTTGACCATCTAAAGCAGAACAACCACAGTTCTATACTTGTACTTCTGGGAATCCAATATTCCTTATATTGTGAACAGTCACCTCAGACTAACTATATATTGGTAAAACAAGACATCCCTCTACATGAGTGTATCTGGACAGGTAATCAATGCAGAATAAAAACGAYTGAAATTCCAGAACAGGAAGTTGATTAGAACATAGCTCAATTTCAAATCTCTTGGTCCTGTTTCTCAAACCCAAAACCCTTTACAAAAATAAACTCTGAAATAAAATTTCATAGCTCTACTGGTTACCAATTCCCACAACTAYAGTAAAGATAATGGTTTTGTAACACATTGTCAAAGTCCTCAACAAGCCCCAGACTCATTAATCTCTTTGTATTCCACAGTTTATTAAATACCTCTCTTCCTCCTAAGAGATAATTACTTATCTCTCTACCTACCCTTCTCTCTCTATCTGTCTCTTGCACTCTTCTCCAGTCCCTTTACTTACTGTCATAGATATATCAAGTATATTGTGTTTCAGAGATGATCACCTAAAGAATACACACTTGGTACCTAACCTCAAAATCTGAATCTATTTTAGACTTGAGGAAAAAATTATGGTTCCTGAAAAGTTGTCTAGTTTTTCCAATTATATTTTCTGTTTTAAATAAGTTATTACCTCTGTCCTAATTCCTTGTCCTGACTTTTTTGCTCGTCCAAACTTTCTGTAAAATAACATAGGAAGTAGTGATCAGAGACAGATTGTTAAGGTAGATATATAGTTGAAGGATAGATAGATAGATAGATAGATAGATAGATAGATAGATAGATAGMTAGATAGATAGATAGATAGATAGATGTATACACCCTGAAGCTACTAGAAGCTTTGTCTGTGTGTGACAGAGCCAATACCAGCTGGCTGCAAAAAGGACCTGCCACTGGCCAAAGCCAAGCCCATCAGTGACAGTGGAAGCACCTCTGGGATAACTTATTTAAGAATGGATAAAAAACCTACACAATGGCATCCAGAGAGAGGAGTGAGAATATGTAAGAAAAGCAATTCTGCAGACACCAAGGTCAGTGTAGAAGGAGGGGGAGGACCTGCTCCAGGGGCTGGARCAGATTCCCTTGCAGCCCTTGGTGAAGACCATGATGAGGCAGTTGTGCCCCTGCAGTCCATGAGGGTGCATTGGGGTGCAAGGGATGTCAAAAGGAGGCTGTAACCCCATGGGAAGCCTGGCCCGGTGCAGAGAGGAGCCCACACTGGAGCAGGTGTGCTGTTAGGACCTATGACCTCATGTGGGACCCACATGGAAGGGACCCATGCTGGAACAGTTTGTGAAGAACTGAAGCCTGTGGGAAGGACCCATGCTGGAGGAGTGTGTGGAGGACTGTGTCCCCTGGGAAGAACCCCACAATGGAGCAGGGGAAGAGTGTGAGGAGTCTYCCCCCTGGAGAGGAAGTAGCATCAGACACAACATGTGATGAATGCACCACTGCAAGGGAATGGAGGTAGGTAATTCCTGAGTGAAATTAAGCCTGGGAAGTAGATAGGGGAGGGGGGAAGTTGTTTCAGGATTTAGTTTTTAATTCTCATTATCCTACTCTAATTTGGTTGATAATAAATTAAACTGTTTCCCAAGTTAAATCTGTTTTGCCCATGATGACAATTGCTAARTGATCTCTCTCTGTCTTTATCTCCACCCATGAGCACATCATTATATTTTCTCTTCCCTGTCCAGCTGAAGAGGGGAGTGGCAAAGAAATTTTGGTGGGCACCTGGCATCCAGCCAGKGTTAATCCATCACAGAGTGGAAGGAAGTCTGCCAGGAGATGTATTAATCATGAAACATTTCAGTAAATTCAGAATTCTCATCTATGTTTTAAAATAATGATCACAGATATGACAGTTTGAGGGACTATTTTTGTTGTGTTGTGTGTTTTTTTGTTTTTTGGGTTTTTTTTTAATCTCTTATTTTTTATTCATGTGCTAGATCAAATTTTCTTGATCTGGATATTTCTAAGCTTGAGAACCTTAGAAAACCTGACACAATTTTAGGGATTACAAATTTTCACAGGCATGTTTTCTTTCTTATCTGTGTTATTGATTTGTATGATTTCAGCTTTAATAAAGAGAYAATTTGATGTAATTTTGCTTGCAATACATGCATCAGTATATATGGAAAAGATTCTAGGCTGTRTTTCAGACTGTATAAGAGACCCTATGTGTCAGGTTTTTGTCTGCGTTAGCAGAGACTTCCAGAGCTTCAAGGAATTTTGCAATAACTTGTGAAGAACTTCAGCCTTAGAAGCGGCTTATTTTGAAAGACATAATTCTCTCCAATTTTCTGATGAAAGTTGTGGAAGATAATCAATTGATATTTGCTGGGTATAAGGTTCTGCAAGAACAATATATACCAGATAATATCCCACTCCTTATTATGAGCACATATTCAAACTTCTAACTGGGTAATAAGAAGGTAGCTTGCCTAGCTTTGTGTGAAGTAAATAAAATATCAGCTGTCTGGTGCTGAGTTCTGTCTGGGCTGTTATGTCTGCTTTCCCARGTTGTAAAAGAGAAGAAGGGGAAAAATAATAAGTGCTAGGTTATAATACCTTATGGAAGGGAAAATGAAAAAGATGATGACTACTTGGGATTAGTGTTCTTCAGCTATAGAGATGTATTAAAGTCTTTTATGTAGATCCATTTCCCATATAGTCAGATGTAAAAGCATCTTGTTTAGTCCTGTTTAGTATTCRGAACACTGAATATCTTCTCTAGCCTCTTAAGATATATAAACTGTAGGATTGGGTTGCAGAAATAAATTTTATTGTCTTCAAAATAATTGGAATAATTTGAGGGTCAACAGGAAAACTAGAATTGTTATTCTTTGCAAAAATACACCTTTCTCATACTAAAGCTTGTTAGAACCTAAGAAGCCAAAACTATCTCACATTAGCAGCATTAAACAAACAAACACAAAAAAAATCCAAAAATAAGTAAGAAGGAGAGCTTGTTAACATAAAAATCAGGTCATAAATAATTTAAATTGAATCAATTTTTTAAGCTTATTGCTAAGCTTAGCATGGATCTGTGGCTGTTTACCCTGTTTTGCTTGTATAATAAAATGTTATTTTAGTAGTTAGCATMGTAACGTCATGCAGACTTCCATTAATACTGTTGAATTTACAAATTCAAAGATGGTTWGCTGTGAACTGAAGAAATTTAAATATGAAGTAGGACAGACATACTACAGAAAGGGTATAACAATGAAAGAAAGAATAAATTTCCCTTATATCATTAAYAAAAGGTGATCTTGTGATAAAAGAAATTTTGTGCCTCCTAATGAAGCACATGAAAAAGATTTAGTAGGTATGATAGATTAGAAAAATGGTTCCTGCTCCTATTTCCAGTTTAAAAAAAAATCTGATWGGATTTTTAAAATTAGAATGGTAGACCTATGTAAAATTAATCCTTGTGCTTTGAAGATGCTCTCCTTGAAAAATCTAACACATTTCCTAACCTCTTTCTCTTTAGGACAAATTCTCTTGGGATTGTGTGAAAAAGATTCCTGARTATCTGTTCTCCTGAAGTCCAGTAATTCTACTGTGTCTCTTGCTTGTATCTCTCAGGACCTTAAACTCTAGTCCCATGGCTGTGGTAGCCAATCCTGCCCTTGAATTTATTCAGTGCTTTTTCATTTTTTTGTGAGCAGCAAGTCCAACAGAGCATGTTCTCTAATCAGTATATTGATCACCTGTGTCAAAAATTGCCTTCGGCATATTCTGTAATTCTCACAGATTGTTTGCACCCGCTCTAGTCCCCTTATAGCAGATATTAGGAAGATTTAAGTCTACCACGAGTACCAGGGCCTGTGACAGTAAGGTTTTTCTCCAGCCATCTAATTCTCTCGTCCATTTCCTCTTGATCCAGTGGTCTTAGCAGAGATCTRTTGCATCACCTGTGCTCGTCTGTCTTCTGATCCTTATTCTCCTACTCACTAGTTTTCTACTGCTTTCTCTCTGACTCCAAGTCAGCTTTGTACATTTGAGCCACTCCTTGATGTGAAACACAACCTCCTCCTTGCCTTGCCATCTTTATCCCTCCACTACAACGCTCCACTATAGAGAGATATCCCATCTTGTCTTCATACTCCCAGTGACATTATAGCTCCACAACTTTGCTTAGACTTCTTATTCATCCTGCTTCTTCTCTATACTATATCTGTTTTTTTACAGGTGTTTGACTTGGGCCCCAAGTCATATCTTGTGGGGAAGAACAGGTGGAAGAACATCCCCTGCAATGTTGCTGCTGAGATAGATTTATTTTGCCACTTGTGCCCTCACTTCTCTTCAGTTTAGGAAAACATAACCCAACATACCTAGTTTAAAGTACTTGTCACTACATTAGCAAGTTTATTGGCAAAGACACTCCTGCCTCTGCCAGATATCCTATCTCTACTGAGTAGTGCTCATTGCTCACAGAGCAATGTAATCATAGAAGCCAAAGCATTGCTTCCAACATCAGGCCTGTGTTGCTTTACTGAAGGAATGACCTTCTGCTGGAGCCTTTCCCCTCTTACTGGAAAGGCAGCCATCACCTGTCTGCCTTACCTTTCACTGCATCCTTKGGGCTCTGAAGAACCCTTGGAGCATTTTGTGTTACCCTTATATCCCTCTGGAAAAAGAAGCAGGGGTGTTAGTACAAAGGCTAGATAAGCCTTGACTTTTCTTTTACAACATTTCAGATCTGAGGTACTGGTAAGCAAGAAATTGTCTAAAAAATCAGGTCATGTGGACAGATAGTTGCTTTCTTCCCCTTAGGAAGGGGTCTCTTATAACTACCRTATGCCTTTTTAAACCTGTTTGGGCTCAGCTTGCTCTGAAAGAGCCCTTGGTGAGTCTGGTTTATCCTTAACCAATGCCCAGAGCACTAGATGTATGCTCAAGCTGCAGATTTGCAGGTGGAGCAGGAGGTGTTTCTGCCACAAGTCACAGCCTATTCTGCCTGAAGTCTTTCTCCTTCACCTGTTCTAACCTGAATACCAGCAGCTGCTGCTCTCTCCTTGCCTTGTATAGATCAGGCTCTTGCCTTTGCTGCTTTCCTGAAAATAATGCTTCAATACCTTCTTCAAACTCTCTGATGTCTCTCAGCTCTCCCTACTGCTCTTTCATCCAGCAGCTCAGTGCCTTGGTCAGAGCACACCYCCCATAGAAGAGGCCCCAGGCCATATTTGGAGCATGAAATCCAAGCAGTGGCCAGAGTCTTATCTGTGCCAGGGCAATCAGCATCAGTCTGATTGCTTGTGACTGGTGTCTTGTGGCACGCTAAGGCCATCACTGCACTGTCTCCATGTGGTCCTGCACAGTCCTGAGCAGCAGTGGCTCTGCTCTGTGTGTGTGCCCTCTGTGCCTCTCTTCACTAACTGCAGTCATGCTGGCTGTGTCTATCCACTGTCCCTCAGCTCCASTGTTTCAGCAGCAGCCTGCACATCAGGCAAAGCCCAGGAGAACTGGCAGCAGAACCTGCAGTTTCCATCCAAACTGRGAGCAGCAACCACAAGCAGCAGCACCAGCAGCCTCCAAGGCACCCTGCCCAGTCCTGCCAGCTGACCAGCACCTTGTCACCATGCTCCCACAGCTACACTGCAGACAGCATGACCCATTCCYACTGGGCCATTCCTGCCACACTGCTTCTCTGCAAGCCCACCACAGCCTCCCCCCAGCCCTTGCCTCCACTCGTAGCTGCTGCTGTAAGTGCAGCCCTCATGGCAGCTRCTTCCAGCAAGGCTGACCTGAATGTYACAGTCTGAAGAGYTTCCTTCTCAAGTGCAGGGTTTAGTCTAAGACACAGCTATGATATGACAAATAACAATACAATTATTTATCTGGCTGTAATACTGAGAGGTGTCAGGTTGAAAGGAAATGTACAATGTATTAGGTAAGTTTTCAAGTTTACTGAATACTAAATTTAAATTCATCCTTTAAAGCTGAAAGCAATTTACCAGTTTATTCTTTTGCAATAAAAATATTCATTATGTAGTATTTTTCTTATTATAAATTAAGGTGAAAGGTTTTTCCTGTAGACAGTATAAAACTTTTAAATATTGTCTACTATTGAATAAATCAAAATATTACTGCAAGAATAAATTTTAAGCATTGTGGAACTTTTGAGGGCAGCTTTTAATTCAGCTTGTGTGTGCATGCTCTTTTGCTCTATATACAAGAAAAACGTAATCTCTCTACACTTTTATGCAGGCTGAAAAGTTCTTCCTCTACCTTTTGAACTCACTGGAGAAACTCAACACTTTTCAGGAGTGCCAAGATCTTAGAAATAACTCYTTAACATTTTGTTAAATTGGAAAGCTGAGTAAAGGAAAAATTGCAGCTTGAGGACATGGTGTTAACAGATGAAAAAGAATCCACAAAAATTAACAGCATGCTCTTTTACAAAGACTTAACCTGGGGAAACACTTCATTCATAGCTGAGGCCTTTCTGAGACACCAAAGTCAGTAACTATGTGACATAAATCTGGAGAGAACTAGAAACTGTTAGATCTAGGGTGGCAACTAGTCTGAATGACTGGTCCTGGTCACATATTCAATCCAGCTAACAAATCCTTAGGTGAGCACAGTTAGAAAAAGTTATRCATTTTTAATTACCATTTGGAACAGCAAGCAGTGAAGTCATTTGCAGCACCTGCTAATGAATAGGCCACTTAAACAAACAAATACAGCTTATCAAGACAGGAGAACTAAAACAAATGCTACTGTAGTAGTTTCAGTTACCCAGCATGTACTGGCACACATTGAAAAGGCCATATACCTGGAGCAGAAGGATTTTGTCACCAATATATGCTGCTGACTGGATAAAATTTGTCATATTTTTAAGATCAAGACCTTATTTTATCCATGCAAAATGTTATTCCATTTGTCCTATTTACTTAGAAATTATGAAAAACAAAGACAAAAAATAAATGTGAAGGGCGAAGTTTTACTACAGCAGGATAAACCAAGTTATCATGTAAAAAGCTACAGCTCACCTGCAGACTGTTTGATTGAACAGTGGAAATCATGTAAACATACAAGGGCTTTTTGGTTTTGTGTTTTTTTTTAATTGTTCCACTGTTATTTCTCCTGATTCCAGATACAGCTTTCTCTAATTCCCCCACCTCTTATAGTCTCTCTAGTGAACAAACCAGTTCCCTCTCAGCTGGCTTTTTGCTTGATTCCTCCCTTGCTTAGATTGTACAATTAAATTGTAGAAGAAATGTTAACTGGTTATCCAGTTTACCTCCTCCTGGCAGGGTGCTGCTGTCCTTCCCCTGAACCTCTGACTCAGCCTCATTTTCAGGCTCTCCCTCTCAGTGCTCTTGACTAACTCAAGCCCTCAGCAATTCTCCTGACGAATGAATGGGCTTTTGAAAGATGGTTCTGTTTCCACCACCAAACTGCTTGTTATATTCCTGCTACCTGAATAGACATCTCCCACAATACCACAGGCAAATACATGGAAAAATATGGCTCATGTCCTACATAATTAGCAGTCACATAATCCCCCTCGGACAGTGTAAGTAGACAGATATCCTGTAGAACTACTTCTTTGTCTGGGGTTAGTAATATTGCCAATAGATATATTAGCTATAYAATTGTTCAATTCAAATAGGCATACTGCTTGATACAGCTCTGGTTTTCATTCTGTGTGGCTTCTAGCAGCTAACAACAGTATCRGGCAGCTACCATTTAGTCAATCCTTTCCTATTTATGGTGCTGAAGTAAAAATTAAAATGAACTCAAAAGTTGTTTCACTGTAAGAGTGGCTGGKGTGATACAAACTTCATCAGCATTTGTTTAAAAACAGCAAAATGAAATGTAAATTTGTATCTAAGAAGTACAATTAAATGAAGAGATATAGGTCAATGGCCAAGGAAAAAAGTGATAGTCTTTTAAGTATGAGAGATTAYGAAGAAAAAAACAAGTCTCATGGTAACKGTTTCWTAGTTTAATACAGATATTTTCYAGGAATTTCTTTAATAATMCTGAATATTTTGTTGAATMTAATAGCTGGAACAARTTTATAAACAACATATATGCTGGTTTTCACTGGGATAGTGTGAATTTTCTTCAKAGCTGAGTATGGGGCTATGTTTTCAGTTTGTGCTGAAAGCAGCGTTGATAACATGGAGATCTTCCATTATTGAAGAGCAGGGCTTGCACAGGGTCAAGACCTTTTCTGCCCCTCACAGCACCCCACATGTAAGGAGGCTGAGGGTGGACAAGGGGCTGGGAGGGGAGCTGGGAGAAGAGGAAGGAAGGGGAGAAATTTGAAGTGATGGCGTTTTTCTCTCCCARGTAAACACAGTGCATCATGGAGCCCTCCTTTCCTGGAGATGTCTGWAWACCTRTCTGSCCATGGGAAGTGGTGAATGRRTTCTRAGTTTTGCTTTRCTTTTATTGCTTTGCTTTGCTTGCCTTTGCTTTAACTTTCCTGATCAAACTGTCCTTATCTCTACCCATGAGTTTTCTCATAATTACTCTTCAGATTCTCTCCCTCATCCCACTGGGAGAAAGTGATTGAGTGCCTGTGTGGGGCGCCAACTGGAGTTAAGCCATGACAGTCCTTTTTAGTGCCTAATATGGGGCTTAAAGAATTTGTGATAATAATGTATTGACCAGAGTGTACTGGTAGTTCTTTTTATCTATTRACAGAATCACAATACTGATTCATCTGTTCTCAATATTAGTTCATCTGATCTGTGCCATGCTCTTTTTTTCTGTTGCAAGAGTTAAAGACTGCTGTTGGTGGTTGYATTTCTTGTGATTACTGATATTTTACCTGGGAAGTTTGTTATTAAAACTCTGAGCTACAACTTAAAACCAGCACACCATGTTCTCCCAATAGTACACATATAAAAGCATRGAATACTCTCTCATTAAAATCTAGTATAAAATTAGCCTAATCTGTGGTTTTGCACATAGTCAAAACTACATGATTAGTGATATTTTTTTATGTAATGTATTTTCATTCTGCCAACCACAGTGCAAAAGTATACTTTTCAGGAAGACAAAATTCTGGCAGYACTTGAAAGACACCTAAGGATTTAATATCATATTTTACATATATATACACATGTGTATACATATATATGCAATAATCTATATGTCAGAGGTGATATTTTCAGGTTATCATATCCCATTTGCACCAAGAATTTTTTAACATACTAATGAAACACATGTAGAGTATGTGATTTTTGTAATTTCTGGTACATATACTAATATTCTGTATAATTAGAATGAAGAGTTTCTGAGTTGCTCAAGTGACCTTAAAATTAAAAAATGTTCCTTGATCATACAAATATGTATGCTTTGCAGGTGTGTGCTCAAACACACCATATATATACATTCTGTGTATATTGGAATAGATGTGTGTACCATTTAGCCTGCACCATTCCAGTCCATCCCATCCCATTCCAATTCATATGCATACCATCTACTGAAGAGCTCATCCAAACTCTATCCATTGCTTTATCTAGACTAGAAATGACAGAAGAGTTGCTTTGTGCAGGACAGACATCACTTAGGGTAGCCATGCAGAGTGCATATCTAAAGTTCTCCTAGGCTGGCACTGGAGCTCCTGTGACRCTGGCATGCTCAGTTGCAATAAGGCTTTCTGCCTGCTTCACAGATGGCTCTGAATGCAAGCAGCCAAGGCACACAACACTGTGCATTTTTACAAGCCAAAATTCCCACATGGTCTATTYGGAGTTGCTGTTTAGGCAGCTTGGATTTTGATCTGTTTTGTGTTATCAAAACCAYAGTGTCTGCAGCAATCCGTAGCATGGCTGAGGGTTTTTGTTACAYTATTATGAGCCTACACAGCCTCAATGGAATTTGCATTTATTTCTTTATGTATAAAAATATTCCAAAAAATGTTGGCCAATCACCTTGCATCAGTAAGGTGTCTTTTACAAATAGACTARCTCTCTTGTCCCTTTTCTACATCCAGCTGTTTTGTTAGCAAGCCCTTTTGTAATGATACTCTCTCCTGATTTATTCAATGACAGCTCTTGAAGCCATACTCAGATTTGTCAGCATAATTACCCAGGCCTTTATAAGGGGTAACAGGAATGGAGCAGAATCCTTGAGTATATAGCTTCTGYCYAAGCTTTCTGATAATTTTCATATKAAATTTTAGAAACTAAGCTTTCTTAAATGACCTTAAAAAATAYCTAAGAGGTAATTTCATGCTGTCTCCAGTTCATTGTGGGTGGTAGATATCTGCTGTCAAATAGTGAAAGATTCTCACTGTAACCTTCTGCTTTTGACTGGCATGTTCCTCATTTTATTCAGTAACAAAATTACCCTAATATYGGAAAATTATTTTACAGAGAACTCTTTTGGAGCCTGTAATTCTTTTCACTCTTTGAAGAGAAGGTTGGTCCATTCAAAGAGAATGGCATGTAGTTTAGTACCAACTACTAGTAATTTAGGTTTAGCAAGATCTGGAAAGATTTGTCTTTGATACTGAAGAATACAATTAGTTTCAGTCAATTGATTGAAATTAGAGAATTGGAATTYAGTGACAAGATAATTTGGTGTCYATGGTGGAATTGTGATTAGAGATGATAAGACATTTGTGAGGAGCTATTTCAATTAAATTCTTAAATCTTTTACAGGTAATTTTCATCTTCTTGTGGAATTGACAGAGATGTTTTAGTCAGATGAAGGTACTTTAAATATGTTATGGGATATGTATAAAAATAATTATGTAAATGTGATGATTAATTTCAAAAAGCATTTTCAAAGATGGCTTCATTGTTAAGCCCATTTKCAGATAGTTTCTCTGCCAGCCTTGGTTTTAGAAAGGTTTGCCTTTTTAACAGTGCTTCCCTTATTACAGAAATGAAAAATGTTAATTTTTGTCTTTTGATTTCTGCTGAAGCAAAAAAATTTTCTAGTTATCAATTTGCCATGACTGATTTGAAGTAATCCTGGGGAGAAAGGTATCATTATTAATATTATCTGATAATCTCAATATAGCCTGATAGCCAACACAAAACTAATAGTTCTTACAGGGATTTCTGCTGGCATCAAAGCTCAGAAGGAATAATGCCATTTTCTGGTGGTGATGTTGCAATACTTCAGCAGAAACTGCTCATTTTTGAGGATTTTTGAGGAATATTAGTATTTTTTTAACCTCAGTTAATAAAGCTCCATAAACCTGATAAATCCCAGCTTATCAGTTTGATTATTCTTTTTTCTAAAGTCCACAGGAGCAAAGGATTTTCCCAGTTAGCAGCTCCTCCCATTGTTTCCTATCTGCCTGCTACTAGTCAAGTTTTCAGGTTT
The DNA here is from genome assembly GCA_902810485.1 of Alauda arvensis. Classification (NCBI taxonomy): domain Eukaryota; kingdom Metazoa; phylum Chordata; class Aves; order Passeriformes; family Alaudidae; genus Alauda; species Alauda arvensis. Next base: position 1,055,240 of record CADDXX010000268.1, on the reverse strand, counting down.
ATTTTTCCGAACCAAACACAAAATATATGAAAGATAACATCAAAATACAAATATRAAGGATGTGATAAGCAGCCAGGGAAGAATTTTGAGAGAGGAAGATGGCAGGTGGTTGAAGACAGGAAGGCAAAATATTGGAAATCTTGCATTCTTGCAACACAGGGATAGAAGTATTCCTACACAGGTGCGGAGTCAGAGCCTCGAGAAACACCATTCCCTACCACAACGCCATTGTGCCGTGCCTTTCATGCTAAACAAGGAGCTCCAGAGGACTCACAGCTGCCATGCAGCCACACGTGATCAGAGATACAGAGATACAGAGAACAGAAGAGATATGTGAATGAGAGAGCTTAAAGGGGCTCTCTGACAGCATTAGTCGTCATCAAAGACATTGGGCTGAACATTTCAGCAGCCTGGTTGTTGCCAAAATTTCTACTGATATTAGAGAAAATATGATAGAGTGGATAAYGTGTCAATATAAGAAGGAAATCCTCCAAAATTAGAGAGCCACACAGGAGAAATCATGAAAATTCTGCTTTGGAATTATATCTTGCTTTGAAATTATACAATGTGGGCTGATATCACAGGGGAAATGAGGATACAGTTGATATTTGCATTKCAATTGGAAAGTTCTTTGAAATAAATGGAAARATGAAATTATTTGARAAAGGCATAGAAATTTTTGTTAMTGTTGTTTTAATTCCTTTGCTAAAACTCTCTTTAGTTTCTTTTTAGTAAAACCCAGCACCTTCTGGTAAAATAGTTTTCTAAGAGAACATTTCAGCTTTGAGTATTAAGATGTGAATAAAATTTGGTAAAAGTAGTATTATTAACCTAGAGGAGACATAAATCTTGAAGAKTATATTACTGGACTTAATCAGCAGTTTTCTCTACAAAGCAGTACAATGTTAACAATATATTTTCAAAATTTGGAAACAGMTACCAAAAAATTTCTTGAGACATATTGGGTGGGTTTTTTGTTGTTGTTTTTTGTTTGTTTGTTTTGTTTTTTGTTTTTTTAATCTAATGCATATTTTTGATAAACTATGTAATGGTTCTGATAGGTATGTCTGGTAGCAGTTATTTCTGTAAAATGCTTTTTATCTGCTTGCTTTTTTATCCTGGTCATCTATTATGCATATAAATACATCTATAAAATACATATAATATTAAATTTGTGCAAATACAGTTAACAGAATATCAAATCATAGTTGGTGTYGTGTATCTGTCTCCTTGTATGTATTAATAGTTAATCAATTGTATTTAACTCATTCATAAAAATTAATTAMCATATGGTGGTAGTATTCATTATAGATTGTTTTGTGTCAATTTCTGTGCTTGTCCCATCTTCCTCAGATAGGAACAATCACCTTTGCAGGACAAGTATAAATGTTTCTTGATGATTTATTCAAACCAACATATTACACTTGTTTCTGTGTTTCTTAAAAGTTAAAATTCGTAATGCTGTGTTAACATGTTTATTTCAATATGGAGCAGCATAACCCATAACTCACGTTACAAAATTTAATCTATTTTSATGTAATAGGGCTTTCCATTGCAGAGCATGTTTAACTTCCTTTCTTCTGAGCMTAAATTTACTTCAGTGCTGAACTATTTATAATTAAATGGTTTTGTTTGCTTGCCTTTTCACTGCCTCAATGTTTTAACARGTGAAACCCATGAATGCTCACTAGATAGTGTTCTTTTCCTCACCTGAAGGAGATTGGTTTCTTACTCTTTGAAAAGCCTTGATAAGCTTCATGCTGAACTATATTGCTTCATGTCAAGAAATCAGTCAATTCAGGGAGATCTTAACTCCATATGTACCACACAAATACTACCCTTAGTACATGAAGACAACATACAGAAATCTTGGTGATTAAAAAAGTCAAAGATTGTTTTCTAGCAGGTCTTTCTGTTTCTAAATGACAGTTGCTATCAGTATGTGGATAATATTGTAACTGCACTTCCTGTGATCCAATCCTGTAGGTCATCAGTCACTGTTTAAAGGGGGTAGAACCTAGCAGCTGATAGCAAAATGCAAGYGCCCATTTATAAATCTGTTAAACCTCCAGAACTACAGCATGTTTGCAAACTAATGTTTATTTCTACATTCTAAATTGATGCACAACATCTGTTTGGGCTTCACATGCTCTCATCAAAGCATTATGAATTTGCGTATTATGGATTACATCATGAATTCCTGTAATAAAGTGAAGAATGACCAGATGCTAAAACTGTATGACACCACATGGTGGACTAAAATAAAGTTTGGTATTAGGATTTTAGAGTTGCAATATCATGTCTGAATAATTTAATGACATTTAGTCCTTTCACACCTGTTTTGAATTTCTATACACCTATTCCATAAATTCTTYCAACTGCCTCACACACCCCAGCTTGAAATAGAAAAAGGGTTTGGGTTCATGATTTGATATTTGTTGGTGKCAGGTGGGAAATTTAGGTTATGGGGGTGGGTACTGTAATATAAGTACTTTCTTGCCCTTCTTTCTTTTCTCCTGATGCTCTCAGCACATGTTTCCCTGGCCATACACAAAATATCTAATAAAGACACCAGAATAGAGAACATTKATGTTTCAAAGCAAGCAGACACCTCTAAAAATGACCTTTCCAGTCAGTGCTCTGGATAGAAATCCTTAAAAGTACATGGCTCCTCTGCAGTTAMAAGGGAGATTCTTTTCAGCATAAAACTGTCCAGATTCTAATCTCATTTTTGCAAGTCTAATAAAGAGCTTTTTTATATTTTGCAATTGCAAACAGCTAGATGAGACAGCTGGTGTGTAATGGCATACATGTCCTTTTTTGTATTGAGCTGGCACTTTGCATTGGAATACAAATGTCTTGGAATTACAGAAATAGYTGTTCATATAGGGCCAGTTATATTTTAAATTTACAGGATGTAAAGACCAAATACCATGTAAGGCAATTGATGTGGGGTGGCAGCCTGTGCAGAATATGAGCACTACATGGGTCCCAGGAGGCAGGTGGTTAATAACACAGATTTCAATGTTTATGGCAATTTTTGCTTCCAGAGACACTCTAAGAATATTAAGCTCAAAAATATTTTATTCATTTCTTTAACCTTCATTTGAGACAGTCTGATATATATTGTTAGGTATAACTTGCTGCCTCATTAGTATTTCACTGGTTTGAGCACACAAGGAAATGGGTGACATTCACAAAATTCTCAGATAATGCACATAAATTCAAGGCCTCTTGCTACTTTTGGATTGAAGAATGTAAGAATTAAGGCAAAATTACAAGCGAAAAACCAGGCTATTTTTATAGAGTAGATTATCTCTACTGAATGTATGGTAAATTTATTTTGATTTATTTCACGTCAAAAAGTAATCTTCTTCTTCTTCACATCCAAATTACAAATCAAATAACAACTACCTTGAAATACAGTAACAGTAATGCTTCCCATCTCTGAAAGGAGTTTTAAAGTTCCCAATTTCAGACTTTTTTTTCTCTCCAAGAAAGGTAGTGAGAGGCAGAAAGAAGTATAATCAATTATAATCRTGGCAGTGATGAAGTACATGAGTAATTCAGATTTTCCTGTTTAGTGGATTGCCTTTATCAAGGATTGGATTGGTATAAAACCATTTATGCTGTGGAGGGGGTGCCCTCTAAATGGTGACATCTGAATACACATGTATTACAGAGACACCTGCTTGGTAGTACAGTTCTCTGTTCCTCTGTGCTTAATTCTTTATTAATTAATCTCTTTTTTTATTTTTTTTTCAGGAACTCACATATTAGTGTCTTGGGATGAAGTCTACTTGGAAGCATCAGTCAGGTAAGCAAGGGCTTGGCTACACCTGCCCAGTTGAAACTCCTTACATGACTGGTATGTATTGTGAAAATGGACCAAGTGCATTTTGGCAGGATGTGTGTGTGTAGCTCACCCAAAATGCCTACATCTGCCCTCTGGGTAGGAATAGAAAAGTAACAAAAAAGGACAGACAAAACTGTAGTTTTATACCCAGGTAGCCCATTTGAGGTAGGATGGAATGTGGTACTAACCCAGGTAAATGACCCRCGGAAAATCAGAGATGGGCTTGGAGCAATAGGAACGATGGAGGTAGAAAGCAAACCACAGAAAATAGTAATCCTTTGTTGGGGGGAATTTATCTATCTATATATCCATCCTGGTGCAGAAGGATGAGCCAAAGGTCTACTAAATGTAAAGGCCRGGCCATCAGCCAAGACATGGACACGTCAGCCAGCTGGAATCTTGTTTTCCTGAGCCTATGGTACCAACCGCAAATGGACCAGAGACTCTGCTTTTGGTGAATGTGGTCAGTACACAGAGGGTGTATACTTCTCATCGAGCAAAAATTGATGTCCACCCACTATCCCCCTCCAGCACAGTAGATAAAGTTGGAAAATCACTTAATTAAGTGGTGAAGTTCTGATTCAGCAGCTACCACATAAGTGCCTTTGTGGGCAACACACAATGGGATATCCTGGTTGAATATGCAAAAAATATCTTTGTTTTGCCTTATTGTTCTGGAAAAATTGACTCTAACAAATCTCTTGACAATCTTTATAATGTTAAGAGAATCTCTAATTTACACCAAAGATAATGGCTATTGAATTAGTGGATTTTTTTTTCTTTAATTTTACTTGGACTGACAAGAGTCATAAATAAGTCACAGTGAGATTTCATCTTGAGATTTTGAACAAGATGAAGAAAAATGACCCACCCAAGTGGTAGGGTCCATTGGTCAAAAAGTCAGAACACAGGTAAATGGGGTGCTGACATTACAAAGCATGACTATGATCTGTCATGTACATTCCAGCTAGTTCCTCTCCCCATATTTGGGAATTAAATATCTCTGACATAGTTTTGCTGTTTATCCATTTCTTATAACCAAGAAAATGATCCAGAAGAGCTGATGATGTTACATACAAAYACACAACTCTACAGTCACAGGTGARCCACCAGTYTTCTTGCCTGATTATAAGCAAAAATGAAACAAGTGTGATTTTTATTTTAAGGAAATTGTTTTGTAAAACATCTGATGGTTTAACACAGAACTTCAGCTACGAACAGCTACCTGCAATAGTTGCAATGTAATTGGTTATACATGTATTGTAATTTTGCTGGGAAAAGGGGACAAAATATATTTAGACCAAACCCCTGTACTTTTTCTCCATGGTYTATGAGAACACAGCACTAGAGAAGGTATGTCAGCTGCCCCATATACATTAATTATTAAGACCAGGAACTGTATGAATTCTGCATTCAGAGTATTGGTTATTACCTATCAAAAGTATTATCTGGTTATTGAAGTATTTAAGAAAATCAAGACACATAGCTCCACAGAGAATATATATGAGCATTTTTGGAAAGTGTTAAGAACAGTTGCTGTTTCTCTGGGAACCCAGCTGAGACAATGATCCTCAAGCAAAACACAACCATGACAAAGTTAAGCACTTCTTTTTTAATATATTCAGTTCTCTGATAATCAAAAACTRGAAGTAGATGAGAGAAGTCAATGCTTAATTAAATTAGAGAATATTAATTCCTATGGTGGGAATCATCAGATCAAATGTTAGGTGACCACATCTCAGCTGATCCCAGAGGCTCCTTTTGGAGTCTGTGGAAAAATAGTGCTCCTAAGTGATCCTTCTGATTTTAGCAACAGAAATTTCTCTTCATAAATTTGAAGGAATGAATTATAGCTGTATACACCGCAGACACAGAAAGGCCAAACCCAARACAGTTTTAGTCATTCCACAAGTATTTACAGTTTAAGAAGAAAGGCTACYTTCCACAGGGTGATTTATTGCCCCGTGTTACAAAGATCAGTTAAGTCAGAGAGYAACACAGCTAAGTCTCATTCATTGTATGTAAATTGTCTTCATTTCTCTCAGATAATTTAACATTTCCCACATTAAAAATGTAAGAACAGAACCTCCAGCTGGACTAATTTTCCTGCCAATTCCCAGAAGTTCATGAGGTGACATTTGTGTCAGACAAATTCCAAGCAATGCTAATGCCAATATCTGACTCCAGGGCAAGTAGAGGACTGTCACTCAGGTATTCTCCTCAGCTAGMATGTGCCACTAGTTTACCTCAGCCACAAGATCACTGATCTACTCAGATGATACTGTAAGCATTTCTTTGCCTCCAAGGGAACTGTTGGAAATAATCATTGCTCCCTTCCCTTCTTCTAAATTAGTTTTTCCTTCACCATGAAGTAAGATTGAGTAGAAAATACWGACTTTAAATAGGTCAGAAAATTAGTACAGACATTTTTACTAAACATGRAGAAAAATGTTATTTCCAGATACAGTTGTTTATTGTTTTCTTRTACAGCAAATACTGAAAATTAATGAGAAATGGTAATTATTCATTTCTAAGTTGCATTTAGTGAATACTGTATTGTGCTCTGCACATTTTTCCCTTTTAAATATGCAAGTTGGATTTACAATGGTAAATGAGCAGGGAATATGACTTGAAGTAGTGCAAATGTGAAAATATGTCTCTCATAAATTATGAGAGAAGGATAGCAGTGCATTTTAGCACTTTGCCTCCCAAATGATCCTAATGCTGTTACAGGCAAATACCATTTCATTTACCTCAGTAGGACAGCTGTCTCTGACAATACAGTGGGGCAATTGCTGACTGCAATGTTATAAAGGCTTTTAAGAAAAGCAATGAGTGTTACATATAATTGAAAAGCAGATGAAAATTTATTCAAATGTAAATTAATGGAATAGAGGGAGTTTGTGCAGGGAACTGAAGCTTTATAACTCCTGAAAGTGATGACATGAGGGTTTTGGCAACAAAAGGATCTGAAAGACTTGCACTTAAATCTCATTTGAGATGCATCATCACTAATGACATAGTGCCTTTTCATTCTTTCATGGGATTTTATCTTACTATAAACACCAAACAGCAGAAATCTTTTAAATCACTTGACTCTGCTGAGTTTTTGTTAGAACATCTACTTTCATGGCGAGACGTCAGTGAGCCTAATTTGTAAGAGCTGATAATATTTTAGTCTAAGGTAATGTGAATGATTTTCAGTGATATATGTAWGTATACAATTATTTCCCTGAAAATGCTGTAACTGCAATTACAGTTCAAGTATYTGCCTGTGCCTATGACTGGCGAAATGCCTGATTTCTCAAGTTTGTTTACTAAATTGTACTGTATGAAGTCTCAAATCAGGCATCATTATCTTAAAATTTTAGAATAGCATCTGAATAGATGTTCAACATATAGAGGAGGCAATATTAAACATTTTTTCTCCCCTCTGTTCTCATGTTAATCAGAACTTTGACATTATCTGATGTTATTAAAAACATAATTATTTTGGAAGAAATTGAGGGCTGGCTCCRCACATAGTGTTTGGAGCTAACTGCYAGGTCTGGATTCAGTACACATGAAGTGGAGGCAGGTCAGCTATTTGTTCTACAATGAGCAACTTCTGAATCAAGTAGGAAGGAAAATGTCARTATGAAGACTGCTGGCACTTTTGTTATAACTTGCTATTGAGGCGTGAAGCACTCATTGCCAAGTGGCACCTGCAGCTGAAGAGGGGCTTGTGCTGAATGTTTGAATGAGAGTTGGAAGTAGGAAATAATATAGTCTGTGACTGCAGCAAAATGTCTGTAAATAAACATTTATCTCTGATGCAGTTAAATACTAAAGTATTTATCCATAAGAGGGAAAATGAGTCTTCTCTTGGAGCAAGGGTAGAGCAYTCCCAAAGATTTCAATGTAAAACTATGATTTTTTCMTAATAGTCAGGACTCTATCTGTGGTGGAGCCACATCTTTCTTTGTCCCTACTTGAGATGGGATCTTTCTACAGAAGCCCGACATTTAACAGGAAGAATGTCTTTTCAAAATAATAAAAACAGCTATAAACTTTATTGTGATGCTTTTGATATAGATCATAACCTTGAGTCTTACCCTTGAGATGAGCTGACTTCCAGTAAGGGTGTTATCAGGATCTTTTTTAACCTCTGGTAGAATAAACTCTGAAAAGRAGTTGAACAAAGGAACAGCTTTTGGAAATTCCTAGCTTGACATGTCATATAATTGATAGTATGAATGGGATGTGTATATATATATACAGAATTCACTATAATAACCATGTTGCTGTATTTCATAAGAGACCCTGTCTGACATGATCTTTTTTGCTCCTTGTCTGTTTTTACCATTTTCTATTAGGTTTTCTGTTGCATTTTAGGAGATTGGGAATTAAATATTTTTAATAATAGAAGTCCAGATACTTTAAAACCTCTGACCTCTAAATCTTGAAAACTGGAGTCAAAGTAGAAAGTATCAACCAGGTTGCATAAGCATGCAGTGGAATTTAGGAGGAGAAATTGCATTATTTTGACCCAGTAATAAAAAAATAAAAAAAATAAAAGGGAAAGGATATAAAATTCTGGATATTATTATTTAATACTAAACTATCAGGCCATTCACTGTAGGCCAAATAACTGCTGGATCTGTAGGTGTAGATCTACTTCTAGGTTGTATGTTTTATTGACCATTAGTGGGGCACATAGGCTCCCTGTACAAGAGTTCAGTTTGCAGAGCAGACATCACCATAAGYAAATGCAGAAAATGCAGAAGAAAAGTATTTTTTAATAAACTTTGTCATTCTCTGAAACAGTATTTTTTTTATTACAGTCATGTCCTTACGTTCTTTTGACTTTGATGGGTTAATGGAGTTTTTTGAAATTCTATCAAAAACAAATATGTTTTAAGTCCTGAAAAATCTGCTTCTAGCTATGCTCCAAAACAGGATTTTATGTCTGGAGTTTTATCAGCAAAGACTTCTATGATTATGGTCTTTCATTTTCCAGAGTTAGAGGGTGCTTGGGGATAAATTTTTCATATCTGTGTATTTTTAATGCACTTTTGTGTTCCATTTTTAATCCTTTTTTTGGTGGAGACTGTCCTTCAGTAAGAACAAGAGCACGCATACTTGAAGGATATTATTACCTTCCTCTGTCTACTAACTAGGYTTACTCTTTACCTRAAACTCTAGGGCCCTTTGGCTTAGATRTTGGAATAGAAAGCCTGCTCTGCTGTTCTGCATCAAGAGTAACATGTTAATGATCTAAGGCTGTGACATGGGAGTGACAAGAATGAACCTAAAATATCTGTGCAAAGAAGGCCTAATCTCAAACTGAAGATGACTTTTTGGAGTTTGTGTGAGCACTGTTTTTTCCTTTAACAGTCCAATGCCCRTTTCTGGATACCAAATTTTTGAGGGATGTCCTCTAATTGTAGAAATACATATGGCATTAAGGTCAACACTGTGTAACATGAGACATTTTCAGGAAAACCAAGTACAATTCAAAAACAGAAGCAAGAACAGGGACTGTTTAAAACACTTTTCTCACAAGAAAGAGTACGTGAGAATCTGTCRGGATCATCTTTGAGCTAACATACAGATGAAATCTGACATGAAATACCAAGTAYCATAATGTACTTGCTGGGAAAATGTGAAAACAAAATTCAGGTCTTCCRGGCAAAAGAAAAAAAAGTGACTGAGACAAAGCTTCTCTGCTCTGTRACTTACAAGAAATGCAGGAAGACCTTGACAGCCTTCTGATGTTGAATTAATTTGAGCTTGGATTCAAAGGTTAGAGTGTAATAACACTTTGATTGCTGTCATCTTGATTCTTTATAGGAAAAATATATTYTACATTATTCACAGTTTCAACTTTGTCATTACTGTATGATGATAGAGAGGCTTTTCATGTTATGACTCACTCTGTGATGCCATCATAGTAGCAGAATTTTCAGGAAAAGGCTTCTTTTTTGTTTTAACCACTGATATTTTAAGATACAAAGTCATTAATTGATGTGGGCATGAAAGAAATAAATCACTTCATCTTCCTTACCTCTTATCCCTAAAGAACATAACTTCAGAGATCCTTGATGTTGCTCAAAGTTGACAGAAAAYCAAAAGTACTCTTCCAAATATGGCCAGATTTTCCTCACATTTTTGAGTTATGCCATRAGTTTTTATTTCCAGCTGCACAAATTCCTTTTCATTATTATTATTTTTGTTCTAGATATGTGAGAAGTATTTCATAGTGTGAACTTAAATATAAATGGTTAAAGCCACTGAGATGCCTTTGAGAAGGATACATTGGAGTTTGAAGAGKATTATTGTTATTGAAGAGGATTTTTTGAAGTTCCCTGACATATGAGGAGTGATTATCATTACTGCAATGTCTTATTGCAGGAATTATATAGACCTTCTTCTAGCACTGTCAGCTCTCCAAGTAATTTATAAATCAATACCAAAAGCAATTTTATTAGTGAGTGGAAAGCTTATGAGGAGGAAGACACTCTCCTTACATTTAATAAGAAATTTTTGGTAGTCCTCTTAAGAAATAAAATACAAATATATGGCATATGTCTTCCATTGGCAAAGGAAGTAAGGTGCCACACAGGGGGATAATATCGTGCCTTTTCAATTTTGTGCATCTTGTACTCCATTGCACAGCTTGAGGGATGGACAGTTATTTGGACAGACTAGATCATATAAAACCCCCATGATATTTGATCCTCAGGCTTTCAAAACCATAGAAACTGGATTAATCAATTCCTTGCCATGGAACTTTTCTGTTTCAAAAGAAAGGGACTAATCAGTCAGATGATGCAGACCAAAGAACTATTTATAGGAAGAGATCAGGGCTGTGATTCTCAGAGTCAAGAATTCACTTAATTCAGTTTGCATCCATATCTGAAATAAAGGTGAAATTTCAGATTTAACCTCATTTAATATGTTCCATTATTTTTTAAAAATTAGCCAATTTATTCAGCTTCATTTTGCAATGCCATTCTCTCTCTCTCTCTCTCTCTCCTTCTCCAAATATTTTTACTGATAAAGCCATGTTGTTAAGGCACCTAGGTATGTGGTCAGACAATTCAGCTCTCAGCTGAACTGTGAATTTGCTATTTTTTATTTTTTAGAAAGCATTTGGGGCTGTTCCTGTATTGTGTCTAAGAACACACACACAGAYATACACACAAAAGAAAAAGCACCAAATCTGTATGTAATATAACTTGTGAGATACTAAAATGAAATCAAAAGACAATTGAATAATTGAATGGAGWGTTTTTCAGTTCTTCATCTCTCTGTCCAAGTGACTTTATACAACAGTCTTCCTTTTGTAAAGATGGAACAGTTGAGTTTTTTTTAATGCTCCAAACATCAGATATAACACCTAATAATATTTTATCAATAAAATATTTTAAAAATTAATTTCCCCTTATGTTTCAGAGTCCCCATCTAATTTTTAATAAATTTATAGCAACCAGAAAGTTCATTTTCAGAGCCTTTACACTGTTTTAAATACTGAAAATCTAGCATGTATTAAAATTTTGTAACACTTTTATTTTGAAATTAAGTTGTGTGAATAAGACTTGTTTCCCTTGTAATATAATACAAATGTTACTGAACTAGAATAATTTTCTCATGAAATCTAGTGTAATAAAACTATTTTATTCTAATACAATCTTTTTTTCCTAGATATGTCTATGGTGACCCCACTGATCTSTTTTGATGTATGTACTCTGCTTCATGGTTATCCTTGGAGATTAAATTTCTGCTGAACAAAAGAATTCACCATTATTGCAGGTCAAACTGAATAAGTCATGGATTAAAACAAAYAGACAAACAAAGAGTACTTTTTGTATCACAGCCACAATGCACAAATTTTCCCTTTTTCTCATCTTCGCTTGCAATTCACTTTAGAAACCAATAACACAAAAGTAAAAAATCTTTGATAAGCRTGTATTGAGAACTTTGTCTCTCAGGTTATCTAAAATTCAGCAGAACAGACTCACAGCTTTCCTTCTATTGTGCTTTCTTCATCAAAAGGTACTTTCTATCGTAGATGTRTTTTGCTACACACTCAAGTATGCTATGCTCCCTTTTCTGAAATGGAATCTGCAATTTAAGCGGGGTAAAGAAGGGGATGGATGCAGGGGTTTGCAAGAAACAATAGAGGTGAAAAAATAATTGTCTGTGATCGAAAAGGTTGCAAAATATGCTCTCAATCATTCATAGGTTGAGGGAAGACTAGAAAKTGATAGTTTTTATTTTTTAAACTTTCATGAGATACTCTAACACTGTTTGGGAGGCACAGGGGTGATACCATTCTAAAAAGCAAAACAGCAATATATTAACATAACAATACACTGTTTTAAATTAGTTCTGACATTGAAAAAATGGATTTTGAACATTTTCTTAGCACTATTTGCCCAAGAGGTATTATGTATAAATTAATTAAGAAATCAAAGGAGGTTTTGCTGACTTGACTATGCTTTTATCATTATTTCCAATCACAACTTATTCTAACACAAAAATAATTGCTGTTTTCAAGCTTTGTAAGCTGTATAAGAACATTTTAATGTACTGGTTTCACAGAAGATCTCTCAGCATATTTCTTAGGTAAGATACAGTTGCAGACCCCCTGAACTTTTGAYACRGATAATTAAATAGTGTAGCAYTCAAAACTAAACATTTATTTTAACAGGACAGCTGTGATGAAAAATCCTGATTCAAATATGGTAATATAGGACAAATAAAACAATGTGGGCTGCATGAAAGGAGGTTAATGATGTTTYGGGGGAGTAAGGAAGGAAGATATTACTTGGTAAGGAAGCAGATATAAGGGTACTTTGGAGTATTTGGAGGAGTATTTATCTACATGAGAATGAGTTCTAAGACACAGATACAACATCAATCTCAATTAAGCCAATATTATAAAACTGCTTCTTCCCCTGTTCTGGATGTCTTGATGTTAGTGGAAGTATACTGATTACAGCAATGCTCACCCAGCAGTTTTCACYGTTAAGAACCATCTTACTGAAAATCACCTTATGGTGAGCCAATAATGTAGAGCTAATAATTTATAGTTAGTTGTTTCTTT